>JAUTBV010162118.1:0-10000 GCA_032361325.1 Lepetodrilus fucensis | reverse complement strand
GGAGAAAGAGATAGAGAGAGAGAGAGAGAGAGAGAAAGAGAGAGAGAGAGAGAGAGAGAGAATGCGTGTTTGCTTATGTGAGGAGATACCTATTTCCATAACCAGAGAGAATATTGATGTGAAATTGTTAATAATGCCGGTAATATTCTCAACAGCTATTGATTACGGCGCGGGGCCTGTGTCACATATGATCAATAGAATGTATCACTTTTGATAGAGGACACAAGTCAAAGATACATGTGATATAACTGGACGAATTATGTATGTACTGGTTGCATAATGCATGAGTATCCGCCATGGGAATAATCTTAAAGGTTGAACTCTCGAACCCAGCTGTGTTCGCTATTAGTCGGTTTGGAAATCCGGAAGTTAACTGACCATAGTTAATATCCCAGTGGAGAAAAAAAAATGTATGATAATAGGCGCCGTTTTGAAACACATACGATAACTCAATTAAATAAATGTCAGCAGGTACTAATTGGGAACGTTGCATTGCACAGTAACTATTTTTCTTTCTCCTTCCTTAAGAAAAAAGAAAGAAAAACGTCTTCCTTTTATCGTGGAGTGTTCATCTAACGTGACATTCCTTGCAAATGAATCAACAAAGACATGCTGTATATGTTTCAACGGCAGCCAGAGAAATAAAGCAAGCAAGTCGAGTCGACCCTCGATGATAGACGTACGTGCGTACTAAAGGCGCGGGCACACTAAGCCCGATTTCGACAAAAGTCACAACGATGACGCGATTTCTAAAAACAATTAGTGCAGACACTGCTACGGACACGCTTACGATATTTCGTTAGTGCGATCTATAGGCCAACACGAAATTGGAACTGTTCTCTTTGTCCTCATCAGGTTTGGTGTGAAGGCGGCTTAACTCGTTTATAGGTCAAATACCAACAACCCTATGGTGAGGAATTGTTGTACTGTAAATGAAGAGATCAACTGAAAACGTCGCATGAGGTTACGAAAAGTCCGGAACTTTGAGGACTATTTTCTCAGAAACGCACACGTTTTAGTGTGTAAACTTGCCTTACCTGAAACATGTCCCAGTATTTGGATATCTGTGAGATGGGTCCCGTCACTTGGAAGCAGGCGTCACCAAAGAGGATGACCTTCGTAGAGTTGTGATCGTCCATCATGTCAAAAAACACCCGAGTAGCCATCGCCATGTCGCACTGAAACAATAACAATACATTAATAATGACGATGATGATTATGATGTTAATAATAAATAAATAATATTAATGCTAATCATAGTAAGCAATGAAAGCATATTATTGCCACTACTACTTCTACTACTACTACTACTACTACTACTACTACTACTACTACTACTACTACTACTACTACTACTACTATTACTAATAGTAGTAGAAGCATCGTAGTAATACTACTGCTGTATTATTATTATTAATAATAATAATAATAATAATAAATAATAAATAATAATAATAATAATAATAATAATAATAATAATAAATAATAATAATAATAATAATAATATAATAATAATGACAATAGCCTGGAAATCGTTATGCCTAATCCTATTGAATTGATGACAATACATTATGTTGAAATCAATAGCCTGTGTAGGCCTAATGTAACAAATCCACGCTCGGAAATATGCTACTAGTATGCTTCAGCTACATAGTGTCACCGCTATCACTGAATCAGTGAACGTTAAGCGTCACTCTAAACTCCCTGGAGAGTATGCACAGATAACATCAAAGATGAACTTCGTTGCACACCCGTCAATTCATGTTGAAACTCTCCCCAGTTGGATTGTATTCCAAGGATGACTCGCTATTTATAATTTGATAGGCTTATTGTTTATTTTTTAAATATAAATACACTGGTAATATTAATACTCAAGATTAAATAGATGAATGTAAACTGTTATCGCCATGTAATTCTAACGTTGAGTTTACGCTTGATCAAATACCCAAGGATACGAACTGGATCGTAGATAAGACAATTGCAGGGTCTATAGGCGCTGCAAGTGAAGCGAATCTATTTATATACGTACCCAGTTTACTGATTTGGGTGATTAGCGTGTAGGTGAAATGTGCATGATTGTTGTATTTTTTACGTACCTTACGTTGCCTCACGATGTATTACCCGTGAACCATGCTAAACAATATAATATAATCTCTGAATCAAACATAAATTTAAGGATACGATCCTTTGTAACGTCGTATTAAGATTTTCTCTGGATTTGTGGTCAATCTAAGGCCTAGACTTATGTTAGCCTATCACCGGAATTCCTACTTTTAAATGATATTCTTCGAAATTATCAAAATAGACATGACGCACTTGCAGCCGTTATTAAACTTTCAGGAGATCGACTAAACACTACACCGTTACCACAAACAGACGTTTGGTTCATAGGGTTATACAGATCGGATGATAAGTTTAATGCGATGAAAGGTGTAACGTGCGAACGTCAATCACCGTTCGAGGCCGCGTAGTCTCGATGGAATATGAACACGTTGAAACTAATCAACAAAAGTACGTGTAGTATTCGAAAACGTGTATGTGTGTAGGAATAATAAAAGGTCGTAATAATTGGGAGTTTGAACCATAAAGCAAAGATAATCTAGCTGACAATGGGACAATCATAATCAGGGTTGGAAGGGCTCAACATTGATTGTCCCAACAATCATCTCGTTTACTTATCTGGAACGCAAAGCCTGATCGATGGATTCAACGGGGTTGTCTATTTTAAGGTCAGCATATGGTCACAGCTTAATAAATCGCGAATGCAACATAAATACAGGAAATATTGACCCCAAAAAAACAACGCATGCTATGTATTATGGTAAATGCGTCACTGTCGATTCCCAGACATATACTGTGTGAGAAAAGAAAGTATACCCTAGCACTCAATTACCGTTGATTGATAATGACAGTGTCTTGGATAGATTATCGTCTTATCTGCAAATCGAGCATCCATGTGGGTGATGTGATGGTTGACAATTATCGACGTAGAAATGTTGTACTATTTTAAATATAGTACGTGCTCTTGAATAATTACAATAATAATGAGGTTCGAAGCGTATTTATATACAGAGATAGGTCACTAGAAGGTAATTTACTATTGATAGTAATCATTCGTTCAATATGTCAAGTATACGATGACCCACATTTAATTAGTTTTTACTAATTAAATCATTATTCTCATTCTAATCTTAAAAACATTTAAGTAATAGTCAATGCCAAATGGCCCCTGGGGCCCGTTGCTCAGAACTATTGTAGCTACAACTATTGTAAGGTCAACGCTTTTTGTTGTGGCGGGAGCCCAGTTACAACTATTGTAGCGCTATAACTGTTCTGAGTAACGGGCTTCTGTTCCACAGAACGATCGTAGCGCCACAAGAACCGTAACTCATATTCGTTTTGTATCAGTGGTAGACGGACCAACAATCGGAAATATCGAATTGAAAAACCTCGATTTACCGAACTATGTGTATAATGACACCTCATTTACATCAAATACATACACGTTAATTTCACACGAGAAATACTTTAAATAATAATTCGTGTTCGCATGATTGTTTTCTGGTGCGGGGGTTGGAGGTGGGTGTGATGTTTCAAATGTCTTTATATGACGTATCATATAACTCATTCTATTAAGGCATACTATCACAGTTGATTGACCTGTATAATGGACAAACGAATTTCGATCTGAGACTAAGTACGCTTCATTTATCCATCCAAAAGTTGTTATTTACTGATGTACTTAGTCCCCAAACAAGGCCAAGGTCGTATGCTATCTACACATCTACAATTCTTGCCGTCAATTTCGAATTGCTCGTATAGCTCGAGGTATCCAACAAACGTCACAATACTTCATCAGTTGTTCATGGAATTGTATCAACTCAAGCGTACTTTCACACTTCTGGCCCGTATATATTATATTCCGGATTGATTTATGTCGTTTGAAGTCCAAGCGAACACAGTTTTGATCGTGTTGACGGATCTTTTCAAACGTCGGTGTCATTGGTCTCCTGACATACTGATGTCCTCGCAACTACTGAACTATAGCTAATAGCCAGCATCGATCTGAAGCGAATCTCACGGACATGCACGCCAGACACGGAGCCAGGCACAGGGCGATATTGAATATATATTTACTCTGGAGACCCGAAATCGACCGGCTTTTGTTAAGGAAAGAATAACAATTGAAATTTGAGGTAAATGTACGCGCGTTACTTGCACTTTTATCATGAACAATCGAAAATGTCCGAGATTAGTTGCCAGTGAAGCAGTACTAAGATACGAGCACAAACACGTGCGAAGTCATTTTCGATGTTTTGAGACTGGTATTGTTGCCGTTTTGAGATTGGTATTGTTAAGTAGGATAAAGTAAACTGTTTAAACCATTAATATTGATACTGGTATCGATGTCTTCATTGTGATAATGAAGCATGCATTATTTTCTGAAATTGTACATGATAGTATGCTAGTTAAAGGTTATCTGATGTTCTTTTTTCAAAGCATTGTTGAGTGTTATTGAGTCTGTTGAGGCATGCCGTTCATCCATGGTGGAAACTAGGGTTCTCTACAATGAACTATGTGTTTATTTATATACTGCAAGAAAGTGAAAGTTAGGGATAGTACTAATAATAGGTATTTCATCTCATTTAATGTAACACACATTTCCACACTCACTGACACAAGTGCACGCACGCACACACACACACACGCGCACACACACACACACACACACACACACACATACACGCACACACACACACACACACACATAATATACGCACATAAGCATACCTTGGTCAATGCACACTCAAGGTAAATTACAAATAAAACAAATCCGGAATCGCCTTCTAAACACGATCTTCATGACTTACTGTCCCATTATTCCATAATTTCAGTTGTATTGTCTATTTTCAAGTACAACATCCAGCAAAAGTAAAAAAATAATAAAATAAAATTTCTGTATTACTGCAAATGAACACAACATAAGCTGTAAATGTCAAATAATAAAGAAATATAAATACAAACGACAACTTTGCACGCAACAGCTAAGAAAAACCCCGAAACACACTATGAAATAAAACTATTTTTGTTATAATGTGCGTCATCAGAAATCAACAGGCTAGCTGCAGGGGACATAACTGCCCTCTCTAGCTAGCCATTATAAAAGGAATAAGCATGATGACTATAACAGCATATTGCAAGAGGCAAGGGCACACTTAGATCTAAATATGTTGACTTCCTGGTAACTATTCTTGTACCGTTATAAGGCCGTCATTGCACTTCCATGCAAACCAACGTACTCATTATTGTCATTAATGATTATTGTCATTATTGTCATTAATGATTATTGTCATTATTGTCATTAATTATTATTGTCATTATTGTCATGTTCTAGACGCTTCATAGGTTGTCTGTTTCAAGGTGCATACATACCTACTTTTCTGGGTATCGTTTCTCGAAGCTCTCATATCCATTGTGTTGGAGATGGCTACGAGAGTCCGTATGGTCTCGTAGTAGATATGAGAGCTTCGAGAAACAATACCCTGGCATGGTTTAGGTGTGGACAGTTCGTGTATTTTTATAAGACATTACTTATCTGTGCGGGAACAACGCTACGATCTGTGCGAGGAATACGCATTATCTTAAGACATGTCAATTTGAAGTTGACATCCATGATGATACTAAACACATTACGCTCAGGACCCGAAATTACGAAGCGATTCAACGTTCAACTCAAAGTTTGGTTCACCAATCCCCATATAACATTCGAACGTCAATGGCATGAATTCGTACTAAAAAAAAATCGTAATCTCGGGACCATAATTGTGCGATAGTTGATTAAGGCCCTACTTTGAATTTTAAGTTGAACAATTAAAAAAAACACCAGATAACAATATGTAGTTTTAATATCTGAAGGGAAATTACGGACAAATTGCCATCAAATTAGACGTCCATAATAGACCGGAATATACCGCTGCCCAATTTAGTGGGTCTTAAAGGGCTACTGACGCATTTTGAATATTACTAGACTTCCGAAAATCATTATCCAATCTTTCAAATATGCCAATAAAATGTGCCTGCATATTGTATGACCTTCTCTCACCAACATCGGCAACAAAAGCACATTGACCTGTCTTGCTAATGTTCCTGCTTTCTGAGCGAGATCGTACATACTACGTACAGCGATACAACACTACATAGTGCAGGTTCTTGAACACAAGAGACAAATAGAACGAGCCCGGTTAAGTGGTTACGGCCGTATTGGGAATACGCTCTTTATGTGTGAAGCGCTAAGGACTTAGAATACACGTGCTGGTCAACTCGCTGGATGATTGATGACAATATTGTGAGAATATGTAGCAAATTAACTGTGTCCTGGGAGAGTGATTACTATAAACGGCAAACACCTATCTGGCCTTGAAATTGACTGCGCATAATTTATCTGAATGCATATAGCTGTAAGTTTATGTTGTGTCACCCTCGAACACCAAGGTATCGTTTCTCGAAGCTCTCATATCTACTACGAGACCATAAGGACTCTCCTAGCGATCTCTAATACATTGGGATCGTGTACTTACGAGAGCGTTATGGTCTCAGAGTGGATATGAGAGCTTCGAGAAACGATACCCAGATTATTATGACTACACATAACCTTCGTACATCATATATGACGGCGGTTATGTGTAGTCATAATAGCCCATGGTTCGAGGATGGTGTTGTGTATGTAACTCCAATATGATACAACTCTGAAAAAACTCTCCGCCGATCTCGCGTGTATCACTACAAGAGCTCACGTAAGCCTAACGCACCAGTCATATGTCTAGTTTCTGATTGGTTGCTTATATAATTTAGTAAAATATTAAAACTAGCTAACAGTAGTAGAAAACGGAGTTCTATATAGACAGTGATCCCAGGGTATTTGACGGAGGTTAGTGTAGTCATAATGGCTTGGGTTTTCGAGGATGAATTGCTATACGTTAGCGAATTAATAACCTAGCCGTGCTCTTATTGAATGCCCAATTAAGTACGTACACTATATAGGAAACATTCTTCAGATAAAGACACGTCCTAATTAAGTATATTTCAATCCATCTGAAATCTATGGCAACGTTATGATTATATCACAGTATATCACCAGTATTATGGGACAGTGAGCTCTTTAACCCAGTTTAGTAGATTGCCTGGTTCAGTTTCACCATCTTCCTAGTATTGGACATTTTGTCAATATGCATGTCCTAACAAAAGTAACATGCACTTTAAAACAGTATCTGATTATATTACGATTGCATACATTTAATTACTCGAATAGTGTAGATTACATTAGGAAAAGGCATGTCATTCTAATGTTAATAATGTATGCATCTGCAATCGACCATGACTAGTAAGGGATAGATATCGACACAGTATGATGCATAATACATCCGATTACTGTTATGTTTTTGTGTCTTAGTATTACGTCAACAAAACACGTTCCACGTGACAACAGATTAAGCAATTTGGTACTTATTTATTTAGTGTTTAGTGTTTTTGTTTTTGTTGTATTATATATGTTTATGGTAAGTGATTTGGGGTCATCTTCATAGCATGAAGCCGGTGCATTCGGTACGATTAATATGACCGATGTTCCGTCAACTGATGTTAGTGTCACAAGTGTATGCTGATGGTGTTTCACATGGAAATCAAGCGTTCAACACAACCCTCAACTCAACACAACACAACACAACCCTCAACTCAACACAACACAACACAACCCTCAACTCTATCAGCTAATAGTGGCAGATCCTATTATCCGGTCACACTCTGGCTTAACACATTGACACACGCAACTTGTCCAACTGAAGGCAACGCACCCAAATAAACATTCATATCTGTCATAATTAGCATGCATTTGTTAGACCATAATATGACGTAAATTCAGGTTAGTATGACATCTGATATGCAAACGTCGACAAGCTAATGATATATTTTCACATAATTGTGTGTTTAAATGACAATTTAATGTCCATGTACTCTGAAATATGACGACTCAAGACCCCAATGGAATTGAAGTCAGCACGACCATACCATGATGTACGGAAATAGAAAAAAAAGTTACATTATTACAAAGCTCAATCTCAACGTGGCTTAGTTCCCATCGAGTGATTGACGATTCATCAAAAGTACAGACAGACATTGTCTAAACCCAATATTCCCAACACCGGGGATATCAGACGTCAACATGCGACTATATCAATGCACGTTTATCCGGCCGGACTCCCGTACCGTATCCCACTGCCGATGACATCTCATTTAGTTTGTACAGCGCTGAATACCAGTCTAATCATCTTTTATGAAAGAGTCGTTATCAAAGACGTGTCACTCTGGGTTCAGATTGTCCATCGAGTGGCAGCTGGGAACTTCTGAGATCTTCTGAGATCTTCTGAGATATTCGGAGATATTCGACGAGTGCGACCATTCGTGGCAACTTCGCGACATTCCGTATCGTAAATATTCGCTCGTACCTCAATTCTAGGTTTCCATAATGGTAAATAATGGCGGATAATGGTGGGTTATGGGTAAAATCTGCCAAGGTCCCGGGAAAGCGGCCGGGTTACCTGGATAAGTTCCTTACCAACTAATCAAAATGCACGTTATAAACTTAATATTAGAGTTATCCCTGATCAAATTATACACTAGACTTATCTTCACTGACTGGGTCGGTACATGTGCCCGTTTACGACACAAGGAAACCAGTCAATATGGTAAACTTAGTAACTACCATTGAGGTCCGAGAGGATATCTGTGGATGTCGCTCGGTTGATCCGATTGGGGTGCGATCCGTAAGTGTACATTCGGAATGTACCACCAAGTTGCAGTATAAACCTTCGCGACATGTTCCCATTGATGCGAGAATAAGAAATGTGAATGTTTGCAAATTATCAAGTTTCCAGACGACGATAACATAGAACCTTCTGCTCAACAGGAACCACCAACTTTCTATTTGAGGCGACGGCGGGCGGAGGCGGCAGACATAATTCGGGTGTTGGGGCAAAAACACTTTGTCCATCGAAGCGAAGTTCATCTTGGAGGAGTAATTAAACTTTCACCACTATAGGTCTTCAATTTCCTGGCTTTTCAACCACGATTGCCCTTTGGCTTATGAGAAGCGGTGATGTAGGTTGGAGACAGTGCCACCGAATGTGTGCCATTGGTCCATACGGTTACACTTGTATACATATGGATAGGTATATGGGGTACGCATGCTAACAGCAGAAACGGGTTAAATTAAATCAAGAATAATGTATTTATCAGACCAATGACCAGGGTAATAATGTAACGCTTTGAACATGCTTTGGAACGTGGATTTAGCGCAATACAAATTGCACGTTATCATAATTATTATCCGATCATATGCACTTAGCATAGCTTCTCATAATACAGTAGAGTACACCCCATGTAATACAAAACATCAGGCCCCCGTTTCACGACGGTGTCCTAACTAGTTAAGACCTCCTAACCCGAGTTATCACCTCCTAAAGTGTTTCCCGACCATGTCACAAGTCATATCCCTTCTTAAAACGGCATCTAACTTAAGAGGTGACAAACTGGGTCATAACTTTAGGAGCTCCCAACTTTAGGAGGCCGTCGTGAAACGGGGGCCAGAAGACAACAGTAAACATGGAAAGCATGGCAAATAGTTAACGTTTGAATGTTCTCAAATATGTAAAAATACATGGAACTTGGCAAGTGTAACTCGATTCATTGTAATGTGGTTATCACAAATATAACGTGTCTTCATTATATATATGTGGCTGGACAAGTTTTAGTATTATATGACGAAACCTGTGACACCTGTAGTGAATTATGCTGCAATGCATCTCCGATTGGCTTGGTTGGTTGGTTTGGGGTTTAAAGTCACTTTCTAGAATCTTTCACTAATATCATGACTCCGAGCTGGCCAGTCCTTGCTTTACCCCTTTAATGCTGAGCGCCAAACAGGGAAACAACAAGTACCACCTTT
>JAUTBV010162096.1:0-10001 GCA_032361325.1 Lepetodrilus fucensis | reverse complement strand
AAAACTCTCTGCCTATCTCGCGTGTATCCCTACAAGAGCTCACGTAAGCCTCACGCACCAGTCACATGTCTAGTCTCTGATTGGTTGCTTATAGTTCTAGTGATCCCAGGGTATTTGACGGAGGTTAGTGTAGTCATAATGGCTTGTGTTTTCGAGGATGAGTCTAGTTTTATAGAACTATTATAGCGTTACCAGAGTCGTAACTACTATATGTGTATTTCTCAGCTGAGACTATGATTATATTCTGAGGAAATGGTAGTTTATATAGACCTACTCCGAAAGGCACGTATACTCTGTAGTTCAGTTTATTGTTATGAAGCATGTGCATTTACAGCAATATTAGATGGTCCATATACACGATCCTCCAGTGTCGTGACTACAACTCATAATAAAGAACCAAATATATGTTTTATAGATTAAACCAACAGTGATTGATGTGGCGTATACTCTGATATGATTCCAGGAATGTATGATTAAGACAAACAATAACAATGATCAGTTTGTCTCCTCCGGTCTTAGGTTTAGTCGTAGTATTAACAATTATCATTCAACTTGAATAATATCATTAAATATTATATTTATTCGACATAATTATTTCTCCGTGCAGGAAATAATTATTTCAGTGTCTGGAGAGAACATTGTTTTTTCACAATTATTATCTTATTGCAAACTTGGATGGTGTGTCCAAATAAAGGTTAATTCGAACCCAGCACCACGTGTTATCCTCGTGCTATATATATATATACACTTATCAGGGTGTTCACTGTTCCCCGGGAGTCCTCTGTACTCATATCAAATTATCATGAAGGCATTAATAGTCATAAACATAAACCAGGGCCCGTATTCTCGAAACTTATTCGTGAGAAAAGATCTATTAAAAAATTAGCATATGCATAAAAAGAAAAACAGTTATGCAAATACTTATGTACTTACGAACTATTTAGGACTTACGAAGCTTCGAGAATACGGACCCTGGGCTCGCCTGTACGAAACAGAATAGCTGTAAGAAAACAGTAACTCCAACCTTGGCAACATTGTGATCCAACGTGTGCTTCTATGAGGATACATTCTGTTCTGGCAATGGTATGGTTTATGGTCTTTGAAATTCGGTTACTGTATAAATTTACTGTATACATTTCCCTAGGCAATGTATATGTTCACCATTCACCAGCACTCTAGATGAACCGATCACTGAGGAGACACAACCGGATTTGAACCCGATTTCTACGTTTGACGCATGAACCACATAATGCGCTAACCTACGAGATCTATAGTATAGGAACATATTCTTGGCAAGACTTGGTATCCAAGTGTGCTTCTAATATTTCCAGGCTATCAGCTCAACCTGAGTTACCTGCATACCGTGCACAGTAGCTCGAGATTCCTCTAGCCTTCTCTGCTGATCTACCGTAAACACTCCTTTGTGCAGTCGGCCACACGATTTATATGTATATATTTTAGCCAGGAATGAGCCACGCGTCTGTAGAGTATGCGTTGTAGGGATCCGTCTTCAGAGTACCTGTACTTACGTTGCGCAGATAATAGACAATAAATACCCACCTGTGTATGCTCCTTTGGCGGGATATGTTCCTTTACACAAGTACACGGAGTCTTATTTCTGTGGGTTATTACAGGTGTAACATAATGTTATTCTTTCATTGAGTATATCTTGTTCCGGATAACAAAAATGTTGTATTTTGCCCCAATTCACTGACGAATACAATGAAGTAAGTTCAAAGATTAGGCTACAGAGATATTTTAATAATCAGAGACTAATAATAATACGGTAACATTAATTTTCCTATCTCTTTTAAAACGTTTTTTCCATATCAAATCTATCACAGACAATACCAAATTAATCACGCAATTATCCTGTCGGCAGAGATTCCTAGTATACAGATATTTCATATCTTCTCTTGTATCAAAATCATGTAAGCCAAGACATATAGGTACATACCCTCTGCGGGTAATAAGGAAGAGAGATGTTTTGGAAAGTGGCCTACTACTAGTACATGGCTTTGCACAGGATTCTATTTAAAACCTATCGTGGTTTTATATAAGTAAAATATAGATTGTTTTTAGAAAAAAAATTGACAGAACAAGAAAAGAGCATGCTTTATTAAGTGTTTTACCAAGGATCTCTATACATCATTGTTGTCTCCGAGCAAAACAGGAAGTACACGCCATTAACTATCCATATATACGTTTCCGCTATTTATTACAAACGTGTCTTTACAATCCAGTCTCCATGGAGATAAGTCGTTGGTTCCAACGTCATGGAAGTGTTAGAAATGGCCATGTAATTTATCCGTCACGATTGTCCACTAAACTACATCCATCCTGCTGTCACTGCGGATACACATATTACGTTCCTGTTATCAGATATGTAAAAACAACTTAATGAAGTGATGATTCTACCATTGAAACATGGCGATAAGTACTCGGAGAGTAGATGGCATTTATCTTACATTTTCCAATTAGGTCTAACAATGTAATACATGTATATCCAACATGGCGATTTGTGAGATTAATGCCATCAGACTACCACGCGTGTAGTGTTCCACTTTATACAGACCTTTAGAAACATTTGTTGTAGTATTGAAGTTAACTAATCTGACTCAATTTGGCATGAGTTTCTTCCAGATTTATGAGAATGATCAGAACGTATGGCCAATACTGGATGGTTTGAGGTCATCACTGGTAGTCTGTCTCTTTGACCTCAGATTATCATCATGGCGAGACACACCGGAAGTCTTCAAATTGACCTCAGTGTAAAAAACATCTGACGCTGATAAACCAGAATCGCATCGGTAGTCCATAACAGTTATACTATAGCTCAACAAACCCCATTATACTGACAACTGCATCTCATTTGTATTGGTACAACTTATATAATGTTGCATCTAGTATCACAACATACTTGGTCTGTCAGTACCAGCTGGTGCTCGCAGATGTACCGCGCTACGGAATGTTACGAGTTTTTTCCTGCTCTAAACTGGGAAGCGTTGATATTAGTGAAAGAATCGCGAAAATAGCTCTAAACCCCAATTCCTAAATAGATCGTAATATATTGCCCAACAGTCAAACTACTTCTGTTTAATTGCTAGAAGAAGAACTGTTCATACAAGACACCTAAAAAGCCCTCCAGAATTATTTTGGAAACTCAAATCAGAACTTTCATTCATGTAAACACCACTCTGGTCATAAGTAATTTCTATAAATATTTACTTTGATGGTTTAGATTATAATCACGCAATCTAAAGGTTTGACTGACGGTCCTGATGAATTCGGTCCATGCCGTTGCCACGAATTTCGTACTATTGCCACTATGCAGTTCGTACCATTCAGGCGCTGTCCATGCCATTGTTACACAGTCCATTCCATTGTTACACCGTCCATTCTATTGTTATAGTCCATATCACTGCTATGGGGTCACTACCAATAGCAGGCAGATCATGACATTTAAACTACGCGTTCCAAGTGATTGCATTGTCAATCCATACTATTGTAGCTCAATTAACACAACTACAACCCTGTAGTATATGTAAATGTATATGTAGAGAAGTAAGTATCATATTACAGCCGTAAATTGAAAACATCGAAGCTGTTTAAATGCATTCATTGTGTTAGCAATAAAAGCTATTTTATCTTCAAAACGTCTGCTTAGGCTTTACTTTTGAACTCTTCTGTAAAATAATGAAACAATTGTCTTTGGAATTTCTGGGATTGTTTTTATATGCATTAATGCATTACGTTATCTTTTGAGTACATCCGATTTAGACCTTGTAATGATCTTACAAGGGGATAAGTTGCGGCAACCTTTTTCATATCGACCCATCTTTGCCCGGATTTGCACATGCTAAGGAGATTCCATTCAATTTCAAGACGAATATAGAACAAGTGGCTATGCCAGAAAACCCATGTTTACTTTCATGTTGTAAGAAGCGACACCGTACGATTTCTCTCACAGAAAATCGAAACCGATATCGTGAAGACGAGACGTAGGATAGCGTACTTAACCTTCTGGGATTAGATATTGATGGCAACTTAACACGACGGACTGCAACTACTTGGACCATGTTTCTTTTTGTCATTGACGACATTGTTAGAAGTTGATACATGATACGCATTCTCGTATGTTTAGATTTCAACCATTATCAAATAACACGCATGTGTGTTGAAGGCATGTATCGCTTGCACGAACAATGTGAATGTAGCGCAAGCTACGACATGCATTAGATCTAAGTTTAGTGTTATTGACAAAATATTTTGGGTTATTTATAAACTTTAAAATATGTTCTAATGGTATGTTCTCCTAATAGACATTAAAGTGTATCCTGTTTAAATAAGGAGTTTACTGCTATGTGACATTAGTTTAAATCATAGATACATCTTTGTCCACGGACTTTGCCCTCTTATGCTTTCCTTTAACACGTAATGTTCAACAGGAGAGATTTGTTCCAATTCATCATTCTATGGGTTTTATACATCTTTTTAACTATTGACATAGCTTTTAACAACATGTGCAATATATTGGCTAGTTTACCAACAACATTCTTCATGTTTAAACACAGAAAATAATCAATTGTTTTATCGTCGCAAATGGGTGAAATATTCCCGCAGCGACGTTAAACTCCATATTTATTTACTCACTCACTCACTCACTTCCTTAATATATGCATGTATGTCAGCACGAGCACAATCTCGATTAATTACCAGTTCATGTTCAATCATACAATTATCAAGTCTAATTATCTATATCGGTCTCCTCCAAACTGTCATCGTTACTTCCTGCTTTCCGTGCTCTCCCAGTACATCCGGTCAGCCCAATGTATTCATGCTCCCGTGTATTAGTAGAGAACAGTCGCGGAGCACTACCAGAATCAGGGCGTGGAGACACTGTAAGGTATTAGCGACCTAACTGTAGGTCCCCTGGGTCGTGGTCCTGACATTAAGCGGCTGGAGTTCTGCGTTCGATTCTCCGCAGACATGTGGCACCTCTGTATTCATATTTATATTGGAATTGACAGATGATATAATTAATCAATAATGTTTTATTGTTATCGGAAACGTTGATGAGAGGGTGAGATAGGTCAAATTCGAACAGAAACAGACAGTTTAACAATGACAGCGATCGACAGAGTGGTGTCGACACACCCAGCTGCTACACACAAGGTTAGAACTCTGCAATACTGTCATTACTTGGAATCAGTGTAACAGACTTCGTAAACTTGACCAGTGTCAGTGGAGTAGTTGATAGTGATTCATGATTCACAGTTGAACAGTTTTATTCGCATTGATGAATTAGAATAGTACGAATAGAAACGTCAATTAGGTTATTACATTTCCAAGGACCTATTTGTACTGAAAACTAAGGAAACCTTAACTATAAGCGTCTCGTGGGAAATTAATGCTTTATTTGGCAGTAACTACATGTTCTTAGATTCCATTGATCAGCTTGGCACTAACACGTTCCACCTTCCTGAAAACTCAACGTATATAGGATACACATTGCCTGAAGATAAAGAAAATAGGCTATAAGGTTGCAGTATGCATCCCGTAATAAATATAGCGTGTCACAGCAATTACCATTTTAACATAAACCACCACACCACACCATATAGCAACACACGTAATACTACCACGCAACCACATCATATACATATCCAGACTATTAATACCACCACTTCAATACCACCACGCACGCACACGCACGCACAGAGAGAGAGAGAGAGAGAGAGAGAGAGAGAGAGAGAGAGACTGACATACGGACATACATACAGACATACACACACACAAGCAGAGACGCACACGCACATAGATAGACACACACCACCACAACTCTAGACATAAGGAATAAGGAGTCTTTACTTCCATTGCATATGTTCTGATTCCATCCCGGACAACGGACGTGATTATCTAAGAGGCAATATCTGGCGCTGACACGCTCGTTATTTCTGAACGTGTCCAAAGGAGGTTCCTCAATCACAACTGCCTTGCAGTGTCCAGTTTCAAAGGAAAGGATATCCGATTATTCCACTAAGATAACAGCTGTACCTCCCATAGTGCTCATACTTGTGTTATCCCCACCTGATGCCTCTAAACTGTGTCAGACCATAGGTAGGCACTGTGCTTATTCCTCTACTGCCAGGGCATTTATTGAATCCATATCAATGAAGTGGAACCAGAGTTCTAATACCGTTACTCTAAGCGGTGGATTTCTATCAATCTCGATTTTTGATAAGAGTATCAGGCAATTGTTATATACGGACTTGTAATATCGTTAGAATAAAATACCAGAGATAAATCAGAGGTAAAGTTACACGTGCATTTCACTTTTTTGACAACAATTCCTGGTTTAAATTGCTATAATTACTTATTGTTGTAGTAGTAGTAGTAATAGTATTGGTAGTAGTAGTTGTAGAAGTATTTTAGTAATAGTAGTAGTAGTAGTAGTAGTAGTAGTAGTAGTAGTAGTAGTAGTTTTCAGTATCAGTCATACTGTTATTCCCATCCTTTACCACTGCCACTATATACCACTATATACCACTGCCTATTTCAATCGCTAGCGTGATATCACACCCTCCATAATACCAAATATATTGCATCTTCTCCGGGTTACTAATCAGTTCAGTTATCAGTTTCCTCATAATTACTATCATTATTATTACTATTATTATTATTATTATTATTATTACTATTATTATTACTATTATTATTACTATTATACTACTATTATTATTACTAGTATTATTCCTATGAGCTAGTATGTATGTTTTACTTAACAGTGCAACAATAAACGAAAACAAAAAACAAATACGCCCATGTCAATGTTATACATTCAACAAACAGGAAGTACTTTACAATCTGTCAGAGTTACGACATACTTCCAACAATAATAATGTCTTGGCCTGGAATAAAGTCAGACTTTAAGTCCGTCCCATTTACGTCAAACTGTAGAGGACGAAGCCACGAAGCATAGGTATGTTTGTGGGATGAGGTGAAGAAGACCAAACAAGGGTACTATACTGCGGATGACCACCCCGTCTATCACCTCATAATGTGGAACTACTCCCCGTCTACACAACATCAAGCTGGTGGGAGGGCAGCGCTGCGTGTAAGGACCGAGGGAAAACTACTGACAGATGAATTGTACATCGCTTACGTACTTTCTGACATTCTGAATGGAACCTCGCTGCCAAAACAGTACGGACCGGATTCTAGAACAGTGTTTACAATGTTATCGGCGCCTATTCCACGAACATATAAAAGGCGGATGTACTTTTCAACCTAAAAATATGTTTTGCACAATCGATACATTTTTGCGTCATATTTCCGTGAGCTGCCAGTTCTTATTGCTTGCTCTGCATATCGGTGATGGAATTTGAACATTGTGGGTTGCTTGATGATTGAAATAGAAGGCTCCGTTTATACTGGTTCTAACAAATAGTTCTTTGAGGAACGGGTCTGACTATAGTATCGACTGGCGAAGTTGTGATCGATTATTCTATAAAAGTGTTATAGTTCGTCTTCAGGCGACTAAATAATCCATTTCACTACCTTAAATATCAAGCGGGACTTCTGCTTGACGTCATTGGCGGCCCTGTGACATTTTACAGATAGATCCAATTCTGTTTTAAGTAAACGTTTCCAGAAATACAACATCAAAGATTAACCCGACCTATAAATGGAATGGATTATCTGATGTAAGTGCAGTTCTTCATTGTGCGTAGATTCACACAATTTGCTAGACCTTTTCTGGCAATAATTGTTAACAAGTATGACATGGCTGGATCTATAAATATATTATAAACGTTCTAACGTCAATCAAGTGTGGTAACCTTCTTATGTAAACAATAAGAAACTCTTCAAACACAACTTGATGATAATGTCTTGGCCTACGCTGACGATAGTATAATCTATTTTACACCACAAACCTTTCAGACACACAGGCCTATATTCAACACTGGTACTTATAAAACTATGTAATTACCCACGACATTGATTTGCAATAGATGATAGATACATGTACGTGATTGACTCGGCAGAAACAATACCATAGTTCGTGGGTCGTGGGTCTAACAAAGGCACCTGTTGTGGGTTAGCATTCCACCATAAGCAGATCGCTGTAAATACCGTGGAAAGCTGGAGTGCATTAGTGTTATAAAACATTTATGCGGATTCCATTGACGAGACAGATTTCTTTTTGATTATTTTTTTTAAAATATTAATGTTTCCCTATTCTCCTTACGTCATTTATAATACTACGGTAATTAATGTATTTTGTGATTCATATAATGAAAGACATACTTATACCCCATTTGATAAAGTGTTGTATTATCATGGTAGTATTGAATTAGAATGGTACTAGACGTATTAATATGTCTTCACTCAAATGTATTATATTACCTCGGAATTGAAAGGAAAATATTGCCAACATAATTATGTTTCTGAGATGTTGGTTTACAATTTTCTTCAATGCTTTATTATCAATAGGTCTCACACAGCGTGCCATATTTGTACACATAACAACCTACTGTATTGTTACTGTAGATGAGATAAGAGATAATGGCCCTATTAGGGTGATGGTACTATATACTATGTAGTATATTAAATCCATGTTTACTCTGCGGAAGTCATACTTTCTTTCATGAACACCGGATCTTATCAGCATCGCACAGTATTTCTGTGCAGCTCTTTCAATAGAGCTTTTAATGAAATATGGAATTTGCGATAACACAACCAAGCTAAACGTCAACCGCTGACAATGGTTGTGTACGTGTGGATTCGGATTTCTTACCTGCGAGTAGTGAGGTCCAATTTGTTTACCTGCGAGTAGTTGGGGTCCAATTTGTTTACCTGCGAGTAGTGGGGTCCAATCTGTTTACCTGTGAGTAGTGGGGTCCAATCTGTTTACCTGGGAATAGTTGGGGTCCAATCTGTTTACCTGGGAGTAGTTGGGGTCCAATTTGTTTACCTGCGAGTAGTGGGGTCCAATCTGTTTACCTGTGAGTAGTGGGTCCAATCTGTTTACCTGGGAGTAGTTGGGGTCCAATCTGTTTACCTGGGAGTAGTTGGGGTCCAATCTGTTTACCTGTGAGTAGTGGAGTCCAATCTGTTTACCTGCGAATAGTTGGGGTCCAATCTGTTTACCTGCGAGTAGTTACCTGCGAGGATTTCTATAATGGAGCCAATGGTAGATCCCTGCCTCCAATGATAGTTCTATTGTGAAGATACCCAATGGTATGAGTTCTATTATGGAGACAGGTAACGATCAAGTCAATGTCAAAGCCAGACGAGACCAGGTACCAGGTACAATCTCATGACATACACGCAATACAAGAGTATTAATTTGTTTCTCCAGTGCTTTACAGTAACATACTATAGTATTCTACTAGCACAGCAATTTAGTATGCCATTACTACGTTCGTTAAGCAATTACTAAATACTCACGACTTGGTACTAAAGAATGACACTTAGACGTGACTAGGTATTGCGGATCTCGTGATAAAGCAGTTTGAATTACTAGTAACCACGCGGGGTAGGTACGCGTGCACCTACTGACATACCATCACCAATAAAAGTATAATGTTGCTGGATACGTTAGAAGGTGTAGTCTAGTAATTGTTGACAAGCTTTCTCCACGCTGCCAGTAAATTGATGGCAATGTTGTCCATCCAATTCGTCTTGATACATTTCCTCTCAAGAAAGTAAAACATTACAGTTGTTGTTACAAGATATGGCTTAACAAATAAAGACGTATCTTGTAACAATAGATGTAATGTAATGTAATAATATTTGATCATTGTAGTTAGCATCTGACCAAATATTTTAGCTGCATATCCATTATTGCACGTTCGGAGAGAAAGGTTCCACCAGGATAATGCCAGGCCTGATACTGTACATGTGGATTTTCTAAGGAACCAGAAGCTGCCATGGCCGTCAAATCGCCTGATTTAAATCAATTGATCATCTTTGGGACAAACTTGATTGGCGACTGT
>JAUTBV010162085.1:0-10001 GCA_032361325.1 Lepetodrilus fucensis | reverse complement strand
AAAATACAATTTGACCCCCCAACCCCCCCCCCCCCCCCCCCAACCTGAAAGTCTGGATCCGCCCCTGCCTTGACATACATACATAAAATCATGTTTGTACTTAGAAAAACCTTTCCACCGCTGTTTGCTCCAGTGTATCTTGACAACACATACGTACATCATGATCAGTGTAGGTGTGTATAGGGTTTCAATATATAGAACGACCTGAGCTTTAGTAATAATACTCCTTTTGAGAATAAGCATAGCTGGTGTATACAAAATAGCTCAAATTAGTCCATGGTCAGTGGAGTGGACATTATCTTTATTTGTTAATCAGATTATTGTCATATTCGTACTTAACCATTTCAGGATTGGTTACTGTTGTCTGGCCGCGTTCGAAATTCTTGAAGCAGGCAAGTAATTTACGGTGTTACGTAATTTATTTTTGTAAATAGATTTATAGATTATGTGTCTCATTTATTTGCATACATAATTTAAGCATGCAAAAACATCAGTGTTGTAATTGTATTTTAAGAAAGATGATGAAACGATATATAGATTTTTCTTGTTAATATATGAGCATTAAAATCTATTAACATGTTTATATAGATTGCTGTCGTGCCAATAGTGTTTGTATTGTGTGGCGTTCAATTGCACACCTTTTAGGATCACCCAAGCGACATCTATTGGTATGCTCCCGGATCTATGAAGGTTGACATTATTGCGGAAACAGACGAATGCTAGTCAACTTTTACGGATGGAATGGAAACGCTTTCAGTGTGATGTATTGCTTTCTTATACATAGAATAGAAAATCCCATTGAAATTCGAACAAAATGATGTATAGTTGTATTTCTTAAATTTCAAATTAGCAGAAATATCATTGGAAGGGTGACATCCTGGCCCTATACATACACAACTATGTATTCATACGTAGACAAATATAGATTATCGACTTTACAAGGATGCTTATATATATATGAACTTCCAGTGAATTAATTCGGCATTACGATGTAGACAATGGGTAATTGTAGTCGCATTTAACGAGTCGTGTACGTGTGATATAATTATATTTAGTTAAATTATAAAAAATACCTGGATTACTTATTTTCTAGTTCAGTTTATAACGTAGATTTTTTTTATACCAAGATTTTTGGTATCAAAACCTAGCACATAGGTACGAGCGCATATCTACGATCAGTAAGGTCGCGAAGTCGCTACGATTGACTGCACACTTTATGTGTATTTTTTCTATACTGACACGATCAAAAGAAAGTACCCCTTAGATGTTTTTAAATGAAACTTGTTTGAATCGGGTTAGAAGCATGTTTTATTTTGCTAACCTGTCACCAATTGTTGTCATTAGAGTGTAAACTATGGAAAGCCGGATTGTTTATGTAACTGTACGTTACACAGTAATCCCGTGTGGCTCTATAACGGTAAATGGTTTGCAGAGCGTCCTTCTACGAGTTTATTTAAACAAACGTTTATTTCAGTGATATAATTCTTGCCATATCTATCCTCGTTTCTATAGGCACGTAGTCATGCGTATCTCGATCGGAATTATACCGGTCCCTGGGGAAGATGGTGATAACGATTGATTTCCCTCACCGGCCATGGGGAGAAAACATTTTTTATATTGAATGCATTCTATTTAACCGTGTATTTTATGTGCGGCTAACTGTGTAAAGTAATTCTTGTGGAAGTTAACATATTCATAGACTAGTTCGTGGATGGGTGACCGTGAATCTGCGAGTATGTAGGCTACGTTACATCCTCAAACTGGAACAGTCTAAACAATTACCTTAGTATGCAAAGTGGTTTAGTTAAAAAATGCCTACGTAAATCCCATTGATACCCGGTAGGATGAGATGGAACTATGAATGCTAACCTTCCCCAGGAGTCGAGAAGGAAAAGTAAGGCATGTTGATCCATTTACATATGTCGCTGTGAATACGCTTTCGAGAGAGGATTTGGCAAGACATAAACGTGCATTATTATATATTTCAGCTGAAATGACGTCATATTCGTGTGTGTTCATTGCAATTTCCTGTCTGGGTAAGTCGTATTAATTGGTTGTTTGTTTTTTAACCAAGCAAACTTATTGGTATGCATATATCATTGTTTTTTAACTGGATTTAAAGCCGCTTTCGAGATTATATCACTTATATCACGTTTTTTTCAGTTTATTGCAGATGATGATGATGATGTGATAATGATGATGATGGCGAGGACAAAACGTTCAAAACATTACATAACATATATCATTTATTAAGCAGGTTACTGGATCAGTATGCACTCAATTTTCCTTCTCAACTCCCTGGCGAGTATTAATGTACAATTGACCAACTTCTATTTCCAGTCTCGGCGTTGTCCGGAAACTTTATCACAGACGAGACTGCTCTACTGGCCACGTTAAGGACAGGTTACAATGTGGACATCAGGCCGGAGAACTATACAGAGATTTCTACTACCATAATACTATTTGCAGTCAACTCTGTGGTGAGTGCAGTGCTTGCTGATGCGTATAGGAGCACACCCATACGCGCATATATCATATAGCACATAACATATGGTACAGATAATATTATTGACACACATACACACACGCACACACACACACACACACACACATATATATACACTCCGTGGTGTAAAGCTTAGAGCGCCCACCCGGTGTGCGGAAGGTCAGTGAGTCAAACCCTGACCGCATCATACCGAAATACGTTAAAAGATGGGAGTTGTTGTTCCCCTCCTTCGCGTTCAGCTATAAGGGATGTATACAGCGACGGCTGGTCGGCTCGGAGTAAGCTTAGAGTGTCTGGGTGGGATATCGTTGTTAACTGCGACATTGATATTCCAAGGGAGCTAGCACTCTAACGACTGCTAGCAATCCAGAAGATAGCATCCATCTATCTAGGCTAAAAGCGTCCCAAGGAGTGACCAGTCTGCCAAATTCAGCTACGCTGGAAGGTGATTGTCAAAACATTTAAAACACACACACACACACCACCACCACCACCACCACCACTACCACCACACCACACACACACGCCACAGATACGCGCGAGCACGCACACATACATATACACCACATATACGCATATCATTACTTTAATCTACATAACTTTGCTATGATAATAACTGATTTGCCAAAATTGACATTTCTTAATATCAATGATCATGATCATCTGTCTCTCGTTTTGTCATGTGTGTTTTTTATGTGCGAGTGCTATCTCCAAGATATAAAATGAATATCCTTCCGAGTAATAAAGCATATTTTCATTGTGCGTATTTCAGGATATTGGAAAAGAAGAAATGTCTATCTCTGGTGTGTTGATTAACGTAAGTATGCATATTTTATGGTAATATATATATATAAATATATATTATATATCTGTTATAAGCACGAATGTGGGAGCAAACAGAGTTATGTCCCTTTGCATCATCTCTTAAAGAGTCGTTGGCCGTGTTTGATTTAAACCCGACAGAGTCGCAGAAGTGTTGCAATGAAGATTTGTCAAACACACAGCGGTGGAAAGCTTTTTGGAAGTACAAACATGATTGTATGTATGTCAAGTGAATGTACTTTGCAGTTATAGCTAAGAACTAGTCCAAAACAACCATACATATCTGTGATAATATGCCTTTAACAGTATTTAACTTTTTATATATATGCAGCAAAACAATTTAACAAAAATTGTAGGTGTCCTGTTCCAGGATCTTAAGAAAATCCAAGCCGGATCTGAGTGGCAGGACACTTTCACCTCGGGTGTCCTGGTTTATTTTTCAGCTTCAACATTAGGTGTCCTAGACCAGACACAATACAGAACACCTAACGTTGTAGTCCAATGGTAAAACGTTCGGACTTCAAATCCTGTCCCGGGAGCTCGGCATCAATTGTCACGAAAGTTCATAATAGGATGCACTGTCTGCACCGTGACATTGCATCATCCTTGGTCTGTCAGTACCAGCTCGCACGTTTACTGCAACATTCAGCGCTACGGATGTTTTGGGTTTCCTCCTGCCCTAAAGACGAGTAAAGTGGCAAGCCGTGATATTATAAGTGAAACAACTTTTAACTTTTAACATCTTGTCTTCAGATGTGGTATGACAGCCGCCTAAGGTGGAACCCAATGACCACGGGTATTCAAAGCATGGTCGTGCCAACGAAATATGTCTGGACTCCACCTTTAATAATTGAAAACGAGTGGGTATTTTTAATATAATGACATATTTAATTCATACTATCACGGTTTGTTGATAAATGTCATGGTCAAGTGCGAATTCGTGCAAATATAGCTCTATATCATCATATCATCTATATCATCATGGTACATATGACCAATAATAAAAAAATGGGCATAGGTAAAATCAAACTATATTGGCGGCATCTCTTTGTATACGAATGTTATGTCAGTCCCAGGTGTTATACAACCTTTTTCATCACGAAATCATCCTCTAAATAAGTTTCGTAGCCTCGGCTGTCGTCTGAATGACGTATTTTGGAATTGCCGATGTAACTTTGACGATTCTTCCGCAGCATCGCCTCTAACAAGCGTGCCGTCTAAAATACTTATCTTAGAATTCCCGGTGTAAATGTCCTTACACACCAGAGGTGAGCGATTTATCGCCGCGACATTCAGTGGCGACAAAAACCAACTCGCTTTTGGTGTGAAAGCATATATAGATAAATGATAATGTTCTATCTCAGAACGTATATTTACCGAGTTTGCCTCCGCGAAATTCGCTTCTGGTGTGCAAGAACCTTAACTTTGTCCACAGAATCGACTCTAACAAGCTCGTAGGAACGGACGGTGCGCCTTTAAGATTGCTTCCCAACGGCTATGTTCTATGGACTCCGACCCTGTCCACCACTACGAGCTGTTCCGCGGACATCACGTACTATCCTTACGACAAGCAGACATGTAGTATCACCATCATCGCGTGGACATACAGTACCAATGAAGTCAACCTCGTCACCGACCCTGACGATCCCGTGGACACGTCATACTTCTCCCAGAACGGCGAGTGGGAGTTACAAAGCACCGGATACAGCATCTTCAACCTGACCAAAGAGGGAAACACGTTCCAGAAGCTGTATTTTACATTCACTTTCCGCCGGAAGTGGCAGTTTTACGGGCTGAACGTCATCCTGCCGATCATACTCAACTCCATCTTGATGGGCATGGTGTTTGCCGTCCCAGTCGAGTCCGGAGAAAAGATGGGATACTGTCTTACGGTGCTGCTCTCCTTCATTGTCTTACTGACGCTCGTCTCCGAGAAGATGCCGTCACTTTCGGACCAGGCATCAGTCATACGTACGTAATAATAATAGTTATGTGCACTCGTAGGAAAAATGTAACTGCTTGGGTATTTTTAATCAGCAATGTTCGCCTTCTATTCAAACAGGAAAGTCCCTGCGTATTGCGTCACATAATTTTGCTGATCAAGCGATATTATTCACGTGGACGTTTTAACGTGGGTAAGCCTGTCAAATACTATCTCACAGGGAAGGGTACAACTCCGCTCTGAGCTGACTCCGTCATCACCATATCAGTGTATCGAATATGTCACGTGGGCTAGGCAAGATGGTAGAATATGAGCACGAGCTCAACTAAATTATTTGCCGGAAAATAATATGCAGGAATTCTTTTGAATTGAAGTTGAACGTGGAAAAAGAAAAGGTATAATGAAAAGAAATTTTATTTTTTAATTTTTTAGCAGTTTGTTGTTTCAAGTCATGAAGACACATACATTAGCTTGAAAACTGAAGCAATGTATATATTCAATTTACCTTCAACCTCAACGTGATATTGTAAGTTGACGTGTCTAGAAGTTGAACTCTACAGCCATTATAGTATGTCATGGAATAATTCCTAATGACTTCCTTTCAGAAATCTACCTGTCCGTTGTGATGTCCCTTGGCACTGCTGGAACGCTTTGCACGATTGTTGTGCTGAAACTGTTCCACCAAGATCCCGAGAAGCCCGTGCCGCAGTGGCTGTTGACATTCGTCACGTGCTGTCTGGCTCCGCTCACGTGCCAATGCTGCAACTGCTGCTCCTCGAGGCGCGTGACTCCAACGCGATGTTCACAGTTCAGAGGCATGGAAGGAAAAACCTACGAGCATCAACACACCTATCAGAGCATAGCAAGGATGCTGGATCGATTTTTCTTCTGGGTGTTCTCCATACTTATTTCTTCAATGACGATTGCGTTTGTGGCGTCGCTGAATGTTCAGTATCAAAGTTGAGGATTCTGATTGTTTAATGTTATCACTTTGAGTTTCATGGATTGACTGAAGCCTGGGACCTGGACAATTTACTCAGAGCAATATTGTAGATAAATGCTTGAAGGCAAACACCACCTAAGTCACAGCTTTTCCAACATTTTAGGAGAGCCGAAAAACGGTGTCTGATTTTGGAATTTAAAAAAAAAGATAACTTGCTTTTTATAGACGCTTATAAATACCGGTGGATGTAGAATGAGTCGCGATTTCTACTTATAACCAACATTCCAAAACAATTAACCTAAGTGACTTCGTTTGTGTTGGCACATAGCCCTTCATTTAAAGACCAGCTACAGATGTAAGTTCATTGCATGAAACACTTTCATCGCTGCAATACTTGAGAATCAGGTTAGCTAAAACTACTGTGGCAAACAAATAAGGACATACTTATAATAGGTCACTATAATTTGAGTGCCAATCACTTGTAGAGCTCTGCAAGTGCTCTTAGCATAATACGTTACAAAGAACAAACCCTCGGAGTAATCTGAAACATTTAATTTTCTAGCAAATGTTGTCTTGGACATCGATTCTCGCTATCATATCTACCATGAGACAATAGCACTCTCGTAATAGACTATAAGTGCCTGATTTCCACGTACGAGAGGTCGCTACGAGAGTGCTTAAGTTATTGTCTCGTAGTAGATATACTACAAGAGCTTCGAGAAACGAAATACCCTGTAGAAAACAGTAAAACTCGTAACATTAGTACATCCTCTACCGACACCTCGTAGAATAGTGTCCAGCCTCATTATATTACTAGTAGGAAGGAAGTACGAGTGGACTATCCTGTGGGACAGAGAATGACTTTAGCGATAGACTTCCGGTTGACGTTCTTACAGGAGGTATTTATCATCACATGTTTACGGTGGACGAACATTACCATATAACAATATATAAATATGATTATCTTTGGTAAATACCTAACTGTTGTTTTCTGAACTCAAGTTTCTGAACACACACACACACCCACACACACACACACCCACACACACACACACACACACACACACATAAAACACAAACACACACACACACACATACCATGATGTTTATGTTTATGTCTGCCTGCATGGGTGAATATACGTATAAAGATTTATGTCGATTAATAGTCACGGACTTTCGCTGAATGCGTTTGTTGTGCCACCTTCATAAAGATCACCTATGATCGAGACAGCGACTGTAGGAGGTCCTAAATACTGATCCCTCAAGGATTCCCAATATAGGACACATGCGCGTCAGTTGTTATGGGGGTTACCTGCTAAGGACACCCCCAACACGAAATATATTCGTGAGATATGATAACATCTCGTCAAGATAACATATCTGTCTCGTTGATAACTACAAAGGCGCTGTCACCTCTCTTAATGGATATGAAATCTTCTTGAAACGATGCCCAGCTCACTAATCCAGCACAGTATGCTATGCCGCTCTTTTTAGCGCTGTTACAATTAGAAAGGTATTCAATAACGACGCAGTCAATATTGACAGTACACGTGTGTATACGTTGGTAGTGTTTAATATGGACAGTTGACAGTTGGCGGGGTGTAACGACTATTATTGGACTGTATCGTAGTTAAGGTGAGTTAAAATCATAGCAAAAGAAAATGGTCATACAATTGTTATTTTATCATTTTAAATGTTTATATTTTAATATTTTATAATTTCTATATAATTGAGGTTTCTTTAATATGAAAGTCCAGTTTTCATGCAAGTGGGTTGTTGTTGTAGATTTGTATAGTGGGAAGCTAATGAATTTGAAACCTACCAGAAGCGTTGCCATAAGTAGGTTTTCAGTAAATGAAACCAATGGAAAATCCATGTGGAAACTTACGTTAGGTTTTCTCATTACAAAAATCTAAAGGTCCTTTCACACCAGAGGCGAATTCCCCTACGACAAACTCGCCGATTTACGAATCTCATCATGGTGTATGTAGAGCTCTGAATTGTAGTTTGACCTATATAAATTGTAATTTCTACCCTGAATTGTAATTTGTTTTAATGTCCTTGAATTGTAATACATAAAATATGCCGATAGCAAAGAAGGACATACAAGTTGAACACTTTTCTACGTGCAGTTTCTTTGTTTATTCTCCGAATTGGGGACACCATTAATTTAGTTTATAAACAGTATTACCCACAGCACTAATGCGTTTAATATAGATATTACCTCCATCCAGGGAATACAATATCCTATTCATATCAAGCTTACGGTCCGTATAAAATCGTTTCATTTGCTTACCATCACAAATGCTTGCGTAAATACAAATGATTTCTCTCGGGACGAATAACTAATAGTAATACATTGTATAACGGCCCCATTACACATACCGTTTCCATTAACTACGCAGACTCGTCCTCTGAAATAATCGACTAGAGGTCCATCACCTGTAGTTACTGATCGTGATTTGCGAACAATTAAAATTAAGTGAATGTCGTTGTTGAGGATGTATAGGTCTCCATACAAATCTACTCCACAATTACCGTTCATGGTCATGCAATGCTCTACTACAGTACATGTACTTCCAATTAGTGGTACACGTGACTGTGGAAGCTGTAAACTTGTCATGATACCCGTTCAACATTCATATATGATTCATATATCAAGGAGCGCGAAACAATACGACATTGATACAAAATTCTTTCAGTGCTGGCAATTATCGGTGGAAATACGAGAATAGTATGGGTTGCTGATCATTATTAATGATAGTGTCAATTCATAAAATGTATGGTACATGAACATGAACACACAATTGACTTCTTGTCCCAATCACGATCCTGATCATTGGTCGGGGTGTAAATGATCTTATCTGTATCGTCGACGGATTATATTGTATCAACATGGAAGACAGCGTACAGGGATAGAGAATCAGGAGGCGGCTACTGTTAAAGAATATCTGAATCACGGAAGGGAGCATACCATATACACTGATTATTTCGGAGATATACACACTGAATGTGTGAATGAGTAGAGGTAAGTATCAGTCATTCTGTGCTTGCCTGTGGCGTTAGTTTCGGTGTTACTGTCTAATATCTCTCTTTCTCTCTTTCTCTCTTTCTCTCTTTCTCTCTTTCTCTCTTTCTCTCTTTCTCTTTCTCTCTTTCTCTCTTTCTCTTTCTCTCTTTCTCTCTTTCTCTCTTTCTCTCTTTCTCTTTCTCTCTTTCTCTCTTTCTCTCTTTCTCTTTCTCTCTGTCTCTCTTTCTCTCTTTCTCTCTTTCTCTCCGCATGTTCAATGTCACCATAGCGTGAGTTTTGAGAAAAGGCGTCTTATTTTGTAATATCATTTGAACAGACATAAATCAGATAGGATGATAGGCCTAGTCGTAATCGAATAGGGATTCAAAGACTCAAAAACACAAACACGCAAACGCTGAAAGAAAGAGAGTTAGAACTAACATCATCAATCATCAACACCATCGCCGTCATAAATTACTCGTATACCTGTACTAAGGACTTTACCGACGTTACTCTCATATTAATGTAATACCATTAACCATGACAAAATCAATACCGTCAACAAAACTCTGAGATTAGCAAATAAATCCAAACTATAACATTGATTTCTGAATATCGGTTAGACCCTTTTGTTGAACGCAATATAGCTTGCAGACGATGGTCTTTGAATACGATATTAGTCATAGATAGCGTGGTATCGAAACATTAGGTTTAAACAATTCGTAGTAGCCTACATTTACACCACACCACCGGTGGCAGCAACAGTTATATATATATA
>JAUTBV010162074.1:0-10003 GCA_032361325.1 Lepetodrilus fucensis | reverse complement strand
CGTCACATGACGTTTTATGAACAAAATTCTGAGTTGAGTATGAAATCGTACTCAGAAAAGTTTCGTAATCTCGGGCCCTATATCTCATTGCTGTTGATTGACAGGTGAAGACTGGACACCGTCCACTATCTGTGGTCACTTACAGCTGATCTTTGCCCTTCTGCAGTTCAGTGAGCGCAGGTCAGTTATTTTGTCTTTCAAAGCCTTCCTTTTTTAATATGTTGTAAAACATCTACCTTGCCCATTGTAGTAGCAGCAGCAGCAGCAGCAGCAGCCTCGAAAACTCAAGCCATTATGACTACACTAACCTCCGTCAAATACCCTGGGATCACTGCTTATATAGATCGTCGCAAATGGGTGAAAGATTCCCGCAGCGACGTTAAACTCTATAATCACTCACTCACTGCTTATATAGAACTCTGTTTTCTCAGATGAACGGTCAGGCTGAATACATTACATTACAACCAATCGGAGAGTTCCACTGCTATGTCTAGACATTTGAGTGTTGCGTGGGGTTTACGTGTGCTCTAAAAATATCAACCCGAGTTGAGCAGTGAAGCTCTCTGATTGGTTGTAATGTACTGAACAGTCTGACCTTTCATCTGAGAAAACAGAGTTCTATATAAGCAGTGATTCCAGGGTATTTGACGGAGGTTAGTGTAGTCATAATGGCTTGGGTTTTCGAGGATGCTGCTACTACTAGTACTACTACTAGTAGTAGGCAGTAACTGATCGCAGGGTATTTGACAGAGGTTAGTATAGTCATAATGGCATGGGTTTTTGAGGATGTAGTAGCAGTAGTAGTAGTAGTACTAGTAGTAGTTTTGGTGGGTAATATAAAACCAATGTTGATATAAAAATTCTCATGTATTTCAGATACATAGATCCTAGTCCATTCATCAAATTCCTGGGTCTAGATGCTGGTCAACAACAGGTAAGTCATAGTTGAATATTACCACTACCATGGTCAGGCATCAAGATTACAAATTTTCAAGTTTATATTTTATTTAGGGATTTGCGAACAAATATTTGAGCTGAGAATGAAATTTCACTCAAAAAATGTTTCGTAATTTTCAGGGTAAGGCGGTAGCACAGTGGTTAGTGCATTGGACTTTGGAGCGAAAAGTCACGAGTTTGAACCCACTGCAGGCAATGTTATTGGAACTTCACATGTATTTTTTTCATTTAATTTTTCTATTATTTTTTATTATTATTTTATTTATTATTATTTTTAGCAGATAAAGTTACGCCTTTGCATTTTCGCACATAACAATTTGAATGAATTCTTCTTCTTTTTTACCCAGGATGCTCAGGAGTTCTCCAAGCTCTTCCTGTCGCTGTTGGAGGATGCAATGTCCACGCACACGAACGATGACTCCGCAAAAATAATCCAGAGTCAGTTTTGTGGAGAATACTGCTACGTGACCAAGTATGTTGTCTAATTTCATTTGAAGGGCAGGTGGCAATGCATTGATACCATAATTACTCTAATAATGCAAACCCTCTAAATAGTTCAAACACATAAATAAATCTCTGGCCCTAAAAATACAAACATGACAAATGTTTTCTAATCATAATTTTCAGATTATGTGAACACAATCATTTATTTTTTAATAATAATAATAATAAATTGATTTTTTTTTTTTTAATTGATTATATAATTTGTTATTTACAGATGCAAGAAATGTGGGAATAAATCCAAAACAGGATCAAAGTTCTACGAACTGGATCTGAATATTAAAGGACACAGAGTATTAAATCAGTGCATAGAAGACTTTCTCAAGGTAAGGACAGACTACTATCCTGAGGATGGTCTACTATCCTTAAAGTTTCGATTTCAAACCCTGAACCATCTTTGCAGGTTAACAATTTTTTAGATCAGTTTCGCCTTGGGGACTGCTCATCGCAAATAGGTGAAATATTCCCGCAGCGACGTTAAACTCCAGATTCACTCACTCACTCACTCACCTGCATGCCTAATGTCATTATTATTTCATCAATACCAGTCATTACTTTGAGAAGTAGTTGTTGTGGGTTCACCTCCCACTGTAAACATATCGCCAAAATATATTTTCAGTATTGTTTCAGTATCGCACAGAGCACTGTATAATGGTGGATAGTACGCTCTACAATTGCATATATTTTATTTTTAATTATTATTATGTAGCATCTATATAATAATTAAAATTTTCAATTTATTTTATATTTTTGATGATGTGTTCAGGAAGAGAAGTTGGATGGGGAGAACCAGTACATGTGCGAGTCCTGTGCCAGCAAACAGAACGCCACCCGCACTATAGAGCTACAGAGTCTCCCACCAGTCCTCAATATACAGCTACTCAGGTTCATCTTTGACAAGTGAGTGTCTCCCTTTCATCCTCAGTATATACAGGTAATCAAGATGATGTTTTTCCCTGGGTATCGTTTCTTGAAGCTGTCGTATCCACTATGAGACCATAGCTCTCTCGTAAGTGCACAATCCCCATGTATTAAAGGGCAATACCATAATGATTTAGGCCTATCCACTCAAATTGGAAATAAATGAGTGTTTTGCGTCAGTTTATGTATGGTAAAAAAAATCTAAAAAATATCTTTTAGATGAAAAAACGGTCATTAATGTCAACCCCTGAACATGCACCAAAACAAGCGATCGCTTATCGTACTTGTCGATTGTCGATATTTCCTATTAATCCTGGCCTGCTTTGAATGCATGTGTCCTAACCAGCGAAATGTGTGGATTTTCAATTGGGTAGCAATGAAAGAATACTGGTGCACGGTACACGGACGACAAGTACGATAAGTCATGGACGATTGCGGATGTGTCTAAATTTGTGTATTTCAATTAAAAAAATAAAATACAAGGAACTAAAAACAGCAGAATCTTTATATAGTTCTGAGAAAATAATAATACAATCTATATTTAGAGACCATAAAAGGTTTTTAAAAAATGGACTTTGCCAACATTATGGCCTTGCCCTTTAAGAGCTCACTACGAGAGTCCTTATGGTCGCAAATGGGTGAAAGATTCCTGCAGCGATGTTAAACTCCATATTCACTCACTCATGAGAGTCCTTATGGTAAATATGAGAGCTTCGAAAAACGATACTCTGTTTGGTTAAGCTGTGATGTATGTTTTTGTATTTATCGTCAGTTGCGTATGTTTTCAGAAACACGCACTACAAGAAGAAACTCAACACCTTTGTCCAGTTTCCTGAGGTGCTTGACATGAGTAAATACCTGAAGCAACCAGGTATGTGTTCTCAGTACAGTTACAGCATAGGGTGGCACAGTGGTTGTCCGTCAGACTATAAATCTGAGTTTGAATCCCAGAAATTCCTTATTTTATGTAGAATGTACATAGTGAAATATTATCCTGTTATAATGCTATTCAGGACAGACTACAATTTTATACTTTTTGATACGTTTCGATACATAGCGCTACAATAGTTGCTCAGCCAACACTGGTAGTACTACGTAGTGCTACTTTTTGATTCAGCTTTTGAGCCCGTAGTGTTTGGTAGCAAATAGGAGGACAACCCAAAGCATGCAGTGAATGGACTGGACACATGCGTAAACCCATTTCCTGCTATTTTGATATAAAATCGTTCAGCCAGCCAGCCACTACATTTAGAAAAGTAGCATATTGTAAAGTATAAAATTGTAGCATGTCCTGAACGCACCCCTGGAGACATGTTCAGATAGCCATTATGTTGACTGTTTATAAATCCCGGAAGTTTTCAAATAAGTTTAAAAACAACGCATTATCCTGTGGGTTTCACACAATAGTTTCTCTTCCTTATTCCTGTTTTTTCTCAGGGGGAAATATTTCCTCTCATTTTTACTAATTGGCTAAATAATGGATGGAATTTATAATAATTCATATATGCAGTCTCAGTACCATTTATTTTTATCATTGTTTTATGAAAGAATTTATTAACGAAATTAGCCTTTGGGTCTAATATAAATTCCTTCCTTCACCACTACCATTTTTAATCCATGATATTTTTTATTATTCTTTTTATTTAATTGGGGTTTACAGTCACTTTCAAGATTGTATTAGTTACCAGTGTGATTTCCGGGGTGTACAGGTTTTTACAAGCTGAAATTTCTCGAGACCACAGGTCAAGGGGCCTATGAGAAATTTGAGCTTGTAAAAACCTGTACACCCCGGAAATCACGCTGGTAACAAATTTATCCAAAATCGTAATAGTTCTACACAATAAACGTACCGGATTTGTGGATATTCATGCAGAAATGTCTTTCTAACGTACAAGTCAATAGGGTTTGCAATGACGTCACAATCATTTATGTCTCAGTATGATGTCATAACTGTTATGTGTAGGCAAACTAGGGTGTAACACTTTTCACAGGACTCCTCTCAACCAATCCAATCACTAGAATCGACGCATATTTTGGATAATTTTACAACTCAGTTTAGGGAAGAAGAAAACCTGCAACCTCTGTAGCGCTGAATATTGCAGTAAACCTGCGAGCACCAGCTGGTTCTCGCGGATTAAGGACCATGGTGTTAAATATGCTCAGACCGTGTGCCATTTATTTCTAAATTATCGTTTCATCCTCCAGAGAACACGTTGGTGTACGAACTGACGGCGGTACTGATGCATCATGGGATGAGCGCGTTCAGCGGCCATTACGTGGCGCACATCCGCAGCGGACCACAGCAGCCGTGGTACAAGTTCAACGACGAAGACATTGAAGTGATGAATGGCAAGACCCTGCGTCTGGGAGCCGAGGATGACATTCTTCAAGGTGGGTGACCTTTGACCGTCTAACCTTTGACCTGTTAAAGGGGTGCAGCCATATTGATGGTCGAAATATGATGGTTGTCTTTATTTTTGAAAATGTATCGTTTTATTTTTATTTTAAATATTCACTTGTTAAGCATTGCAATCAAATTTAATGTATGTAGAATTTGTCCAAACAGGTGAACCGTCCAAAGAAAAGAAAGGGAAAGTGTCAAAAGGTTGGCATTCTTCGAAGAATGCGTACATGTTGGTGTACACCAAGAAAGGAGCTCAGCCAACAGGTACTGTACATCCTCTAAGACAAGGCCCAGTGTCTTTGAACATACGCTACTGACCCTGGGCATTTGAAGCCCATTGACACAGTTTTGGTCTTCTAAGGTCAAAATTAATAAATATTTACCGTCATATATATATATATTGATCCAATCAAAGAGCTCCTCTTCAGCTCATATGCGCACATAAAGACTGGAGTATATGGAAACAGATTATTATTAAAAATATATATTTTTTCTTTTATTTATTTTTCAATTGACTTGTAGATAGATATCAGTAGATAGATATATAGATGGATATATTATATTCACATATTTTGTTTCCAGAAACGACCACAAATTGTGATAATCTTGAAGGTCTACTACCACAGGGTGTGCAACAATATGTGATTTCAGACAACGACAAGTTTGAATGTTGGATAGCAGAACTAATATTTGCTACTGTGAGTTAGTAGTAGTAGTAATTATTATTATTATTAGTAGTAGTAGTAGTAGTAGTAGTAGTAGTAGGGGGATGTAGCGCAGTGGTAGAACAGGTTCCAGGTTCAAATCCTGTCCCAGGGACCCCGACATCAGTGTTCGCGATATTGATAGGATGCACTGACTGTAGAGTGGCAATGCAGTTATCATCCTTGGTCTTGTCAGTACCAACTGGTGCTCGCAGGTTTACTGCAACATTCAGCGCTACGGATGTTGTGGGTTTCCTCCTGCCCTAAACTGACAAGTCGTGATATTAGGGAAAGATTCTACATAGCGACTTTATACCCCAATACAATACTAGTAGTAGTAGTAGTAGTTAATAGTCAACCAGATGTTTTAAATATTCAGTGGTGTCTGAGGTCAAATAAAAGTATTCATTAATAAAATGTCTTTCTTTGGGTAATTCAAAACTATGTTAAAAAATCACTTGGAAAATGTCTGCCTTGAAAGTTACATTTATTGTTCAAATTTTGAATTTTGTTGTTTTTATTGTTAAAATATTTTAGAGGTTTCAAAATCTTCTGCATTTATTATTTTGGTTTTAAAATAGATTAATCATGATATTTGATTGATTTTTGTTTTCATTTCTCTTGCAGGAAAGTAAAGTCGAAAAGGGCAAAGTGGAGCAAGAAGAAATCCAAGAGCTGTATAAGTCTCTTGTTTATGAAGCAGGTAAATATGTCATTTGAAACTCACTATCCAAACTCACAAGTGTATCCAACTTTACATGCTAAAGTATTCCATGATAAATCTATACCTATAAGAGTTCACATATGGTCTTGGACTATTTAGCGGCCAAGAATTTTGAAAACCATTTTCTTTTTTAAATATCTTTAGGCAAAATTATTATGCTAATGTTTGATACATGTACTTTGTTTTAATAAAACATTATATGACCAAGTTTTAGGTTGTGATGGCACATTAAATGCTGTTTCAGGTTGTATTGAAAAATTAAATGACAATATTTCAGGTTTTGATAAAAAATATTAAATGTTTCAGGTTGTGAGATGGATTGGCTGAGTTCAGATTGGATCAGTCAATGGTTGTCAAAACCAGAGAAAGCTCCTTGTATTAAAAACAAGCAATATTTATGTCAGCATCAAAGGTATTTTTATTTTATAGTTAATTTGTAAAGAGCTATGTCTCAAAAACATTCTAGTAAATTAAAATTTCAATTTGAAGACTTGAATAATTTTAGAAAGATGTTGAAAGATAAAGATTTAAACAAGATGAGCAGGGGTGACATTCCTCGTGGATCCAGATTTTGAGGTTCCAGATCGATCTTGTAGACCTGGCCCCGAGATTAGGAAACTTTCTGAGTATGTTTTTGTGCTCAACTCACGTGCTATGCTAAAAAACATGACGTTTTATGAACAAAATTTTGAGTTGAGTATGAAATAATACTCAGAAAGGTTTCGTAATCTCGAGGCCTGGGGTTCTATTCTTGAAACAGTCTTACGATCGTACGATAATCTTAAGGATTTTTATACTATGGCTACCATATTGTTCTTAGGCTAAGAAGCTTGTAAGAACGTTTCGAGAATAGGCCTGCAGACACTGGTTCCTGGCTGTTTCGGCTGAAAACTACAAGTACAAGTTCCTTTTCTCATCCATGTACATAACAGATTCACGCTTTTGTTTTTATTATTCCAGCCACTGAGATTACATAACTGTTTTAGTATGATTTCATGCTCAAAGTGAACAAACCTTTGAGTTGAGCATGAAATCTTTCTCAGGAAAGTTTCGTAATCTCAGGGCCAGTTGTTTTTATTGAACAATATCAATATAAAAAAAATATGGGCAGAGCATAACACCCTGACTTACTCCTGTGATAAACAACACACTGTTTATTTCAGACTGGATCCTGATGCTGTTCCGAAGCTCAAATGTGTCAGTTCCAAGGGGGTAAGAATCTGAGAATAACCATTTTAAATTGTTTCTAACTTTTGTGGTAATGACTTTTCTTTCTGGCTAGTAGTCACACAAATTATTTTATTTAAAAAATGTGTGAATGATTTCCACAGTAACATAAAACAATAACTCAATATTTTATTAATGTGTACATGTACATTCTTGTGTTAATATGTATTTATTTTAACTACTAATCTTCAGCATGTATCATAAATTTATTCCCAGGTGATTGTAATGAAAGACTATTTGTGCGTTTCACTGTTCACATATTTTCAGGTGGCGAAACTTGTGGAGAAATACTCAACCGATTTGAGATTACAGGGGTAAGCATGCGCTTTCTATTTCGATACTTTACAACAATAGGAAAATGTATAATGGCTCAAATGAATTATTACTATGAATTTCCTGTTAACGTGGACGCCTTCTTTTGTTTTAGTGAGAGTACACTGTGCTCAAAATGTGTGCAGAGCCGATGTCACGTGATCCAGATGAAACATCGGATGATTGACGACGAGAAATTGATCAACTCCAGTATGAAATTTAAATATAACAGGTAATCTTTTCTTCAACTGTATGTATATTAGCATTATTAATGGTCAAATTGTGATATTAGTCAAAGAATCGAGAAAGCAACTCTAAACTCGAATTTATTTTAAGATTTTTTTAAATTATATTTAAAAAAGAATTGAATGGGTATAATATTTCATTACATACAATGGGAAATTTCCGTCACAAAGTTGATTATTCGCTGCTTAGGCACAGCAACCTTAACCCTCTCCATGCTGATAGCAAACCGGAGATGCCATAAAGAGCAGTGTCTGTGCCAAAATCAGCAAGGAGAGGGTTAAGATATTATGTGTCATATTGCCCATGGATGTTTAGCTTTATTGTAAGCAAGAGCATATATTGATAGTACCACCATTATATTATGAAATGTTGAGACATCGCTTACGAATGGATAACTGAATGTAGGATTGAGCTGGCTTGATAACTGAAAGGTTATTGAAAAGTTTGATTGATGAATATGGATCTGCAGTTTATTTTTTTACACTTCTGAAATACAGATTTTATCAAATATCAATATACAAGAATATTTTTTTTCTTTTTATCAATTCTGATGCATAAATAGAAATGTATTCGGTTTCAGTGAAACGTGCTATTGGGTAGGAAGGTCATCACTTCGAAGTTGGAAGAAACTGGCTTTATCCACATTCCAAGATTCAACCCAACAAGAAATGATGCGGCAAGATTCAACCCAACAATATTCAATCCAACCAGAATCGATGCAGCTAGATTCAACCCAACAAGAATCGATGCAACAAGATTCAACCCAACAAGATTCAACCAAACCAGAATCAATGCAGCAAGGAACAACCCAACCAGAATCAGCCCAGCCAAAATCAACCGAATCAAATTCAAATCAACCAGATTCAACTCAACAAGATTCAAGTCAACCAGATTCAACCCAACAAGATTCAAATCAATCGGATTCACCGCAACAAAGAACTCCAGATTCGGTCAATGGTAAGTTTTATTGCTCACATGGTAGAACCACAAGTAGGTAAATGCAGTTAATCACATTCCAAGATGGCACAGGGTGCAAATTGAGAGTATTCATCAATGTGAATGTTTATGTTTAACAGGTAAATTGTATATATCTCCTTCATTTCCCGAAGCTTCAAGATATATATAAAATAAAGCTGTGATATTCGTGAAAAAATGTTTTAGCTTTCCAGCTGACATTCGCTGGCAAGCCATAATATTATTGAAATAATCCTGAAAGCAGATCGTATTCTGTCTTAATGTGTGTCTGCTTATATTTTGCTCTCTAAAGTTTTAGGATTTGTAGTAAAAATTACCATGTTGCGCTACTTTAAGGTGACAAGAGCGACAACGCGGCAACGTCGACAGACGGGGAACTGGAGAACAACGACCAGCAGTCAAGCTTCATGTACAACACAGATCTGCTATGTCGTCATGGTAATCTATCTCTGCATGACCTCAAAATAAATATTAATACAGTGCACTCTGCCAATACTGGCATCTCTGTACTCCAGCAATCTGTAAATATTGGCATAATTTAAAAGTCCCGACCAGCACCAGTGCATTTATCATTGGTTAACATTTTAATAAACCGGCATCTCTCTATTCCATATACCAGCATCAACAAGCAGACCGGATGCGTTAATGTACTACTGATTTACCTTGTATAAACCGGCTTAGGAGTCAAATTTTTTTTTTAAATGACAGCAGTTTAGTTGGTGGTCGCATTATAGTCGCGGAACATAGTTATTCAATTGGATTACTATCTGTCAGCCCGTATACTCACTGAATTGCCCACCTTTGAGTTAACTATTAACCAGCTTAACATTCCGGTAATCATTGTGAAAACAATATTGGCAGCCATTTAATTGGCCATCCCGGTCATTTATTTGAAGATGACACACAGTTGATCAATGGGATTGCTATGCAAGTATACTGACTAAATTACGATGACTTTTAGAGTTAGATGTGCTATAGTAAATTTAAGTACATATTTGTATGCAATTTGTTCAAATAGAGCTAGATTGCTAG
>JAUTBV010162063.1:0-10004 GCA_032361325.1 Lepetodrilus fucensis | reverse complement strand
GATAGATAGATAGATAGATAGATAGATAGATATATAGATAGATAGATAGATAGATAGATAGGTAAATATATAGATATATAGATAGATAGATAAATAGATAAATAGATAGATAGATAGATAGATAGATAGATAGATAGATAGATAGATATATAGATAGATAGATAGATTGTCTTTATTTCCTCCAAGTACATGAAGATATTTGTTAGCACATTTATGTTAGATCTACCTATAATTATTCATTTAGCAAATACAGGGAAATTACTAAGGTACATGTACTACATATTACATAATTATACAGGATGCATCAGATGGCATGATGAATAAGGTGGGATGATTCCTTAATACAGTTTGATACAATAAGCATAGTTGTTTTCTATTTTTCTGGATAATTATACAACCTCAAAGATCACCTTTCTGCACGAGTTATGTAAAGTATTATGTATATGTAGATCTACATACATTACCATAATATACACAGCATACATAACGTGCTTCACTATCCATAAGTAACAAGGAGATTATATGATGTTATCTATTTCGCCTGAATGAGTTCATCAACGACTAAAGAAGTCATACAGTACTAATATTGTTAAAACTCAGATTATAGTTTTATCCAGTGGATCTAGCAATATATGTATCCGGTATTAATGTCAACAAACTTTCAATCTCGGGTTCATTAAAGGCATACTATCACAGATATGTATGGTTGTTTTGCAAAATACATTCATTTGATATACATAAAATCATGTTTGTACTTCCAAAGATATTTCCACCGTTGTGTGATAGACAAGATTCCACTGCAACATCACGATAGTTTGAATCGAGTGTATTAACCAGCGGTTGTCAACCTGAATATGTTCGTATTTCTTTTTGCTTAATGAATAATTAGAGGAACGTTCCCTTTATTCATATAAAATATACATTTTTAATAACTATCGAAAGTACAAATGTACATGAGCCTGAGGCCTTCCTAACTATATATACTCTCCAAAAAAAGAAACGCATAGGTGAAATCGTTTTTTAAATTATCACTATTTTGACGGAGTAGGTTTAGTTTGTCAAATGTTAATGTCTTTTAGTTTGAGAATGGATTCCTGTGACCAAACGCACCATTTGATGACTAATGATAGGTTTAATTTGTGTACGAAAATATACTCCTGCAAATGTAGTTGAGAAAAAACTGCAAACACTATTCATGTGAACATCAGGAAATTGATGTATAGATCGGTGGTAATAGTTTGGTGAAACATTCACAGTTGTTTGCGATATAAGCGAATTTCGATATGCCAAAACTGGACCAAGAATCCCGAAACATTGCTATCGGATGACTGGTGGCCATTGAGTCTCAGTTAGCAGTTGTCCGTCATTATAACTTTAAAAACAAAAACAATTTCACGGCTTTGGGAACGTTTAACAACAACATAAATCGATAAAAGATCGACCATGAGTTGATAGACCAAGTGCCACTACTGCAACTAAGGATCGGTATATCCGGGTATTCCACATGTCCATCTCATCCTTCCGTGTACCCATTCAGTCTGGGGCAGGAACGAATCATAGTACGATGTTATCGGTGACCCATTTAAGTATCAACCGAGCTCGAACATGCTTCACTTTAACCTGAGCGGTCAACCATGCATGTGTCACCTTGATAGACCACTATTTAGGTCAACGATGTGTGATAGCATGCCTTTAATAGTGTAAAGATATTCCTGAGATGTTAACACGTTATGAACTATTTAATATAGTGCTAGCCGTGAACTTGAAGAAATATGATCTTGTCAGTGTATTTTTACCCTGAATAAATATTGTATTTTAAACGTTTCTCATGTCGTTTATCATCAAAATCAATTTTAGGGATTTCGTGAAATCTCTGACCATATTTGTCAGGGATTTCGCGAAATCACTGGACATTTTAGGGATTTCACGAAACCCCTGGCCCTCGCAGTGAGTTCACGAAATCCCTAAAAGCTTCAGGAATTTCACGAAATGCCTGATTACACGATCTTACTGTAACATATACATAGTTCTTAGTCATTTCCGGTTGGATACTGATAAAATAATGGTTCAAAAGTGTACGCATATGTGTTTAGCATTCATGATATATATTGTAAATGCAAAGGTTTTTTGAGATGATTAGATTGGGGGCAGTGTCCAATAGGTTGTGACCGGATGCTGTTTGTGAAAGTATAATCCTATTTTTCTAATTTGCATATCTAATTGTATATCCATGAGCCTTATTTGGTACGACACTGCGCGGAATATACTACAAGCAAACTTTCTGACAAAATATTTTGAACCAAAGTCTCACTCAAGTTACGTAGAGCTAGTTTTAGTTTTGGCGCACCTTACCGAAACAATGTGCAATGATAATGATATATTTGCCATTTTGTACAACATCTAGTGTTTAGAACCGTAAAACAAACCTATACTACTATATTTTATTAAAATGAAGTTTGTTACAAATTGCAAATTAGTACTCACGATATCTCACCCATCACCTAGGCACCAATATTGTATTTATATATGTATGTATGTATGTGTGTATGTATTTGTATGACTTAATGTATGTATATGTTGTAATGTATGGAGCGGCATTAAAATAAGCAGTTTGCTTGTTTGCCAATCCACTTTCAGTTATTTTTAAAAATAAATATGTTTAAACTATATAGTAATACCATTAATCCAGCTTGATCTTTTGTTGTAATAAGGTTTCATGTGTAATAACATGGTCTTGTACCACTGTGGGTGGTTTGAGTGAATACATTGAAATTGAAAATTGGAAGAATGGTGATGTTAAAGGAATTAAGTACGGATAATGAATAAATAAGGAAATAAAGGTTGATTGAGCGATGACTGGAATACGGCCAGCTGGGAGACGCGTCCAGAGGAGAGACCTACAGCCATTGAACCTCTAGCTGCAGCAGGTGCACGTTCCACGACGCTCTTGTAGTGCTACAATAGTTGTAACTGGGCTCCCGCCACAATAGAAAGCGTTGACGTTACAAAAGTTGTAGCCTACAAGAGCGTCGTGCAACGGGCACCAGGTATGGATTAGCTCTCAAATTAGACACGAAAACAGGCCACATAACAGTTGATATCAATCAATACCCATGCAACATAATTACATCTATCGGAGACATTTAATTATGCGTTGTTAATTTTATTATATTCACTGGAAACGTTATGGTATTATGTTACCGCCAACATTCCATCATAAAATATAAGACTGACAATACAACCATTGACAATCCTAGTATTAAAACGTAATTGATAAGGTTACAAGATAATGTCATTAATATTCTAGACGTATGTTCCTGTACATGTGAATACTGTAATATACCATGTATTGATGTGTTGCCTGGTTACGGAGTGTCTATGGTTCCCTGTTATACAGAGAGATCTAAGACATGTATGAAACTATATCGCAATGCAATTTTGTTATGGCCATTTTAATCTGGCCGTAAGCGTTAAGAGTTAACTGACAGGAGTTAATAGATCGGTGGCCTCGTTCTTGGAGAACACCGTTGTGAATTAGTTAAAAGTACGATGTTTTTCATTAACTCATACTGCAACAAAAGGAATTGATACATCTTTACCTATGCCATGAGGAATTAGTACCTCTACAACGACATGTGAGTGTTGCGTTAAGGAATCGATACCTTTTACAACGACATGTGAATGTTGGTCTATGCTTGGCATACACGTATACGGAATGGGTACACCTTTACCTATATGTGAGTGTTGCCTTAAGGAATCTGTACCTCTACAACGACATGTGAGTGTTGATCTATGCTTGACATTACCTGGAGGTGTTTGTTATAATTCATCATATGTCGCTTGTCGGACGAACAAACATATTCACATTATGATTGGATAAGACTACACTTGGAACTAATTGGAACTGTTATTACCGAAGACGCAAGAATTCACGAGAGGATAACACGTATTGCTGCGTAGAACTGCATGATGTCATAACCAGAGCGTGTGGTTTTCTGCCCAATATACATCACATTATGTCTACATTCATTCACTCGTCTCTGCTAGCCATCAACCTACAAAAAAACCTCAACCTACTTGCAATGCCACTGCTTCCAGCTTATTGGGCTTACACGTGACGTCACTTCCTGTAAATGGCTGTCCTTTCACCATTCTTTAAAGGATGAATTTCGACCACTTTACGAAATGTGGACTTCAGTTTAGCGAATCCGATACGTACTGGAAAACAAGTGATCTCCACAGACTTATCCTTGTGCTCACTACATGGATGTAGCCATGGCGTATCATTTCAGGGATGATAATTACACCACACTATGTCCCAACCGGTCACATAACACTTACCGCGAGACTATCGTCTTCACCACACTTGGCATTCTTATTGGTCTCTTGAACATCATAGGTAATGGCCTGATTGTCTTTGCATTCTCCACAACCAAGTCACTGCAGAAACCTCGAAATGTTCTTCTTACAAACTTGGCATGTAGTGATATATTGTATGGTCTTGTGGCATTTCCATTGTATGCCGTCACGGAAATATTTCAGAAAGTCTCCTGTAAGAATGTGTTCACGATACTGCAGTCTTTAATTATAATGCTTCCGATTCTGATGAATCTGAACAATATTGCGGCCATTGCCGTGGAGCGTTTAATTGGAATTAAATTTCCTTTCTTCTATGAAACACACATGACACAGAAGGCGTGCTATTGTCTCGCTATGGTCAGCTGGTTGTTCGGAATCACCAGAGGAGTTGCAATAACATTTGTCAGACTACTTTCTAACAGTCGTTCGCTTGTATTTCTGCCAGAGTTGATCATCTGGATCTTTCTCCTTGTGTTCTCTATCTCTGTGTATGTATATCTGTACATTAAGAGTAGGTTACTTCTACGCAGAGACAAACAATTTGGCATAAGACACCAAGAGAGCAAGGCTCAAGCGGCAGTAATGATAGCGCTTGTCAATGGTGTATTTTGGCTTCCAGTGATTTGTTTTCGTTTACTGTCTATCATTAATAGTGATTTGAAATATATCCGCGAGGTGACGTTTTTCTCTCCCTATGTGGGTAGTTGTTTCAATCTAGTTATATATACGTACAGACTGTCAGATTTCAGGTCCGTCATAAAGAAAATAGTACTAAAGTGATCCACGATAAAGATGGAATTGTTCAGAGTTTACTTCCAGACAGAAACATTGACAAGTAGCAGTTCTATTTGTATTAAATTAACCCTCATCAATACAACAGAGGTACAAACGGACCCCAGACGTATTTGTTCTATGATAACTTTTGATCGGGTTGTTATTTCTTTCTGTCGTTTTAATAAATTGTCACCTACACATATGTTAACATCATGGCCAAATAGTATTTCATTTGATCCATATATAAAAAAAATAGTTATCCACCATATGGTGAAGCATAAGTCATGACATAGAAATATCATATTTTCCCATATGGTGCATAACACCTGGAACGATTTTCATTGGTCATTTAACTCAAGATTTCCCACGTCTGTCATAGACAGATCTATATTTTCCTTCATAACATTCTACTACGAAATTACTACAGCAATATTTTGGAATTTAATCATTTGACAAACCGAAATACTGTCTAAAATATTGTTCCACAAGCCATTCGTTGCTAAAATATATATCTAGATCTAAGGTTGGACAACTTCCGAAAATCCCTACTTATTCAGTGTTGGATATAATAAAGAAATACTGTGCAATTTTGTATTTGGGTACAAATGTACCCTCAGTGCAACTGTGAGCGTATGCTATACACCTCTACAGTAGTGACGTCATCCTATTGTTTTTGCAAGTTCTTTTCTACGGAATAACCAGTTTTCTGGGTATTCTGTACACATAATTTACCTCCATCGCGATGCTTATTGCAGAACATCTAGTTTTTCGAGATGTTATATTGTAACCGTTTATTGGAATTCAAATACGTACTATATAAAATATTTTGACGTTAGTCAGGATCGAACTCCAACGTTTTATTATTTAGTCCTGCGCTCTACGCGTTGAGCAAACAAGACTACGAGAAACAGAGAACCAATTTTTCTATTCTTAAACGACGTTTGTTGCGGTCCTATATGTAACAACGGTTCTATATGTAACAATCGATTTTTTAAATATGATTTTTAGGTGGTTCTAATTTTATGTGTAACAACGAGTAGGACATACCACTTGTTGGATCTGTCTGAGTTGGATTATCCGCTCACAGTTATTGGATATACCATGTTATATGTCAATGCATTACTAAAGAAGTTAGAAACCAGAATCATCTTCGTCTTCATTCGGGATCATCAATATAACCCTTGTCATCAAGAGTTGACATAAGCGTTACACCAGGCTGTAACCCACTTCGAACAGCCCGGTGTTGTGTGACCTTTACTTAGAGTCATTGACCTCAGTCATTTCACAAAGACTTTCATTGTAGACAAGCAACCAAAAGGTTCTCATGGTTGATACAAAGGCCTTTAATTGATACTAATATAGTAATCTAAATTTAATTTTGATCTATGTACATCAAATATACATATTCCTGTCATAAAGGCGTAGGATATAGAATAACATATATTATCGGCATTTGGCAGAGAAATTAGTTGTTTTCGAAAATCAACATGCCATTTCGTATCAAACGCTGACACCTGATACAATTAAACGAAGCCTATCATGAAGAAAGGAACCGCCTCAACTCCACCAGAACATGGGTGCGTTCAAAGACACAAGGGCTTGCAAGCGGCGTTACAAACTAGCCACTGTCTCAAGAGTCAGGGAAAGGGAACCGGTTTAGCTAAGCGGCTTATAATTACTCAGCCCTGTGCTGATTGAACGCACCACATGTTTCATTGAATCTTTTATAAACATGTTATTGAAGGGTTACATTAAACGGGTGCAATTATCGTATAATGTGGATAATATATTATGGCACTGTCCATTTGAAGATAGTTTACAAACATATTCAATGAATCGAAGCGAGTGTTCAATTTGGGTACTTTTAATAAGGTATTCGTGTAGGAAATGAATTAATTGGCTTGAACTGTAATAATTCCAACTGGCTCGAAATTTATTCATGCGTGCCCACTAGGCAACTTGTAATAACATGTCGTTGTTTTGGTAACCATTGATACACAGCGTACCGGAACAAGCAAGTAATAGGCCTTCTCATGGTCCGATACACTTTGCTCCTTGCGACAGCATCTACGGATATTGTTATTATCACCATTGGTATAATGGCAGCACCAGCCGTTACTATTTAAGTCTACATATTCCGTTACCCAGTTACTACAGGTTCTCACCCATGGCCATCCTCGAAAACGCAGGCCATTATGACTACACTAACCTCCGTCGTCGGAGTGTGTGGTGACGTCATGAATGTATCCGACAACGAGGATTATATAATCGAAAACGGTACACCTTGCCGGGCAAGGCAAAAAAAAGCGTAGGTGGTGTTACGTTCTCGGGTGTTTAATTAGACGTTACTTTGAGCATGTGCGACTGGGATTCAACTAGTGTCGAAGGTTCTGTAATTAAATACGACCCAAAGTGCTGAGCCCAATTGTCACAATAATTAGCATGCTAGATCCTAATATAATGTATCTAAACGGCCAACGAGTTCCCGATTCCTCGCAAAAAATGCCCGCACACGGAGTGCGGTGGCCTTTATCTATACTGTAGCTCCGCTGCGCAAAATATACAGGGCCACCGAGTTCTGAAAACTTAATGTACTGTTCAGATAAGGTTACGAATTTTGTTGACTCGCCTCACGTGTTCTGTTGAAATCACAATGCAAATAGTAATAAAAGAAGTTTCGTAACCTCGGAACGGACATATTTATTTTCTTGATTATTATCGCTATTTAAGCTGGCAGCAGACTAATAAATCGTAGTCTCATAGACTAGTCGTATATACCTCATATTGAGAATTATGACTACTCTAGTGTATTTAGCTGCTGCCCGCTCATACAATCCCATGAAATACGTATATAAAAACGTCTATAATTTGCAAGCTCATTATGGTGTGTACCTATCTATTTTGTATATGATGTAATTTACCTTTTTTCCGCATTGCTGATTCCTAAACAGCGCTGTCGGCTAGTTGCAACGCCCAAGCAAGAACTATCAGATGGCGCCTCTGTAGCAGGCGGGGTGCCATTCACATTTAATACACAACGACATGTATTATAGATTGTCATATTTGTATTCGAATCGACTGTGACTACTTCAGTCGCATCTCGTTGTACGACACCTCGGGGGAGCATACAGTAAATTGGATATACGAGACAGGGTTTTCCATTGCATGAAGAGGTAATTGAATGGAATGTTCACTGGTACGCAAACATTGAAAATGCTCTCATTTTACGACTATATATTTTGTAAATTTAACATGCTGTTATATGTTTAAAATGTACTTTAAAGTGCGTCTTCTATGGCCAACTTAAGCCTGGTGCTTACCGGTATATACATTCTTTTAAAATAATGGAGCGATGTTCAAAAGACAAAAAGAGCAAATGTATTTTAAAGTGTGATAGGCTATTCCTGAAATAAAATATATTTAATTTATAGTTCAGTTATTTTTCACATATATTTTTCTAAATACGGCAGGCAGATTTACACTGGCAAATTTAAACGTTGTCAAAACGTCCAAAATGGCGAAAAGTTCGCTGTAGAAGTTCGTGAACGATACCTAAACTAAGTTTGGGATTGAATATCTAGGCCCTAATCAGATAAAAGCCTGTGTAGCCATTCAAGAGAAAAGGTTCTTGTTTTGATATGAGGTGACGACGAGACTCGCGAAATAGTTGTTGTTGTGAGGCGGAGCTTAGGGCGAATCTGAATGGACTACGTATGCAAGGCTTTGATCTCAATGTGCCCGGAAAACGTGGGCTATTCAGCCAAGGGACACTACGAAGAAAGTCGAGATGGGTCATGTGGGCTAGGCAAGATGATAGAATTGTTGAAAATTTAAAATTTGAAATGGAATTTGTTATATATTTAAAATATGAGTTAGAAACAACTATATTGGAACGTTATAGCATGTAACAACAATTACAGTTTATTCGAACATCAATGACAATTGTTCACATGACAATAACATGACAATATCGTGTCCCGTGGGTGGAATTAAAACTTAAAAACTGGCACAACAGTGATCATTACATATCAGGGCATTGACCACGTGACTAAACAATATGTAACTTACTTATTTGTATTTGTCTGCCATAATGTCCTATATGTGTAGTTAGGACGTAACACAATTTCTCACAATAATCGCTCTTTGTTTGTCATTGAAATCGCTTCAAGATCAATCTCTCTCTCTCTCTCTCTCTCTCTCTCTCTCTCTCTCTCTCTCCTTCCACATGTTCTCACATACTTCTCTGCCCAACCTAGAAACATGTCACCGTCTTTCTATGTCCTATAAGTTCAAGACTGCCGAGAGACCTGGTATTTCGTAGACATTATTGTATTCATTCTTGCATTCATTCATTCATTCATTCATTCATTCAATACGCGAACCATATAAACATGTTTTCAGTAAGCACCTACCTAAGTGCAACCCAGATAACAAAAGAGAGCAAAATGATCGATCTGTTATCAATACTGGGGGATTTACTGCCGCTGTCAGTCATAGAGTAAGAGTCCTCAAACAGCTTAGTAGAACCTGGGACCTCCACTGGTGTGATCATCATTGATGCATATTCCATACTGGAGGTACAGTGAGTTTATGATGGAGCATATTGGTTTTCTAATGGCTGCCATGTAGACTATAGTATTGAAGGTGGACGCTGTGAAAAACAGCATTCGATACAAGACAAGGTAATGTTTTTAGTGTATGTAAGATTTACAGGTATTTATATTTATTGTTTTAGATATATAGGATTAAAAAAACATGTACACTGTACCAAATAGCAGGACTAAGATGTATTCTTATAGGGATGGAAAGTAATGGCGGGAGCCTCATTGTGAAACTGACTTCCGGGTACAGGGAGGCTCCTAATAATGACA
>JAUTBV010162052.1:0-10006 GCA_032361325.1 Lepetodrilus fucensis | reverse complement strand
TTGCGTAATGGTATATTTAAATAGAGTTTTGATACGCAAATCATCCATTTTAATTGGGTTTTTGGAAATTTTAATTGTGTATTTTACGCAAATACGCAGCTTATCTAGAGCTCTGCAATATATTCATATTTCATCTTTGATATGAAATTCTTATTATGATGTATAAAAACAATTATCCCAAATTCATAATCTAAATGTTCATTCAATTTGATTACATGTTTATAAATATAGGGTGTGATATTCAATGAACAAAATTGTTTAACCCTCTCCCTGCTGGATTAGGCACATGTAACCCTTTTTAGGGCATCTGTCATTGCCTCTAACATGGAGAGAGGATTAAAGTATTTTAGTTACGGTACCAGTCATTAGAAAATATGTAATTATTAATGTATGATTACCTGAATTTTAATCTGGTTAACTCAAAGAGGAGCAATTCAGTTAAGTATACCATGTATGCATATAGTAATCCAATTGATAAATTGTACTGCGACTTTAACCACCAACTACCTGGCAGCCTTAGTTTTCATAATTTAATTCCTAAGTCGGCTAATACCAGGTAAATTACTAAGAGAATAATGCATCCAGTCTTTATTGTGATGCTTATGTGGAATAGAGAGATGTCGGTTTATTCAAACATTAACTACGTAATGTTAAATGCATTGTCGCTGGCCGGGGATTTGAAATTATGCCTAGATATGCAGATTGCTGAAGCACAAAGATGGCGTAATGCCAGAGTGTACTGTTCTAAGACATAGACAATACTTCAATTTACCAGTTCTCTACATCATCAGCCAGCTTCCTTTAGATTAAAGAGCAAATACATAATCAATATTTCTTCTGTATATATTTTTTAATCCGAAAATCAATATTTTGAATAAATGTATCAGCAGGGGGCCCAATTCTTGAAACATTCTTACGACCGTATGACAATCTTAACGATTCTTGTAGTATAATAGTATGGCTACGAACTGTTGTTAGGCTAAGAAACATAATCAATATTTCTTCTGTCGAAATATTTTTAATAAATCTGTTAGATCTAGGTCCCCAAAATAAAACAATTTTATTACTTTAAAATTTTTATCAAAATTTTCATTGATTTTCTTCTCCTTTATTTGTATTTGTATATATAATATATTTTAGAAAAAAACAGCACTAATGGGTTTGACAACTAGTACATAATTGTTTTGATTTTTATCAGCACAATTTTCCTCATCAACTGGTCATTAGGTGGAACAGCCTTTGTTGTATGATTGTCGTCGTGTGTGGGAGAAAGATTCCCGCTGCGACATTCAGCATCAAACTGTTGTATGATCAGGTTTTTGAAATGGTTCACTGGCTGCTACCTGCACTTGCAGACCCCGATATATCAGAAGACAATGGCGCCTGTCTCCCATTGTTTACACTATCTCTTGGTGGTGGTGATGGCTTTCTATACATTGATTCCCATCAATAGCTGTGTTTACTTTCCGTATTGATAGAACAGATGCTTTTATATGGTGCAATACAAATTCTGTTGACATGGGATTTATCTTTATTTTTAGTTCATAAATATTTGTTAACCCATTAATTACTCATTTAATTCTCTCCATGCTAAAAGGCAAACAAAGATGTTATAACAAGCAGTTCCTATGCCTAATCCAGCAAGGAAAGGGTTAATTTTTTTTCTTTGAAATTTAATTAATTAAAAAAAAAAAGAATTATAGGTAAAATAAATAAAATATTGTAATATTATTATTTAATTTCTGGAAATCAATGTACATGTACTTTATCTAACTTAAAAAACAAATGCATGGGGAAATTTCTTTTTAATAAAATTTCTTCTGTACAGGAAATGGGTCAGTGCAAATATCAATCAAATGAGGAAATGCACAATATCATTGTACGGTAAATGTGTTTGTACCATACCTGTTAATATCATATTATTGTTGATACTCGTGGTGTATGATTCAACTGCATGCTTTTACAAAGTTATTTTACATTTGTATTTTTATTAATATGTTGTTGAATTCCTCAATGTTCCTCAACCTTCATGAAGATTTTAACTATTTCTAGCAAGGACAGCTTCCAAGGATAAATATTTTAATGTATTTCAAACCATACAAATCTTGATCTCAATTGATTTTTCCCTCTTCTGTTAAATTATTTAAATAAAATTCACTTTTTTGTGATACAAAGTTATTGATTCTACTACCTTCAAGCATTCGGATAAACCAACTAGATTTTGAAATCTTAAATATTTAAAATCCAATGCTGTCATGATGAAATATTAATTCAAAATGAGACTTCTTATCAATCCTGATGCCTTGATATCAAAGTTATCTATACTTGCTTATATTTCATTAAGACTTACTAATGAATATTTTACTAAAAATATCTATAAATCTATAATAAGTTGTTGAAAAATACCATTATGACAATGTTAAAAACAAGTTTGAGTGTGTTTTTTTATTGAATAGTTGATTTTAGTTAAGATTTTCACAATGTGTTTGTAGAATTCCATCTTTAGTATGACACTGGATGCATCCTAGATGGCAACGCAGTAATACATCCATCCTTACACCCCAGCAGTACTTACATTCAGGATTCACTTCATGTGGTACCCCTGGCACACGCCTAGAGAGAAACTTGTGCAAACAGTTTAAGAGCTACAAATAGAACAATGATAAAATCTTATTTCACAAGATAGATTTTTACATCATTGGGGGATTTTTTATATATATTTTTTTATATGTTTTCACGTACTATCTAGATGTGTGCCAGGGTTACCACGTGAAGTGAATCCTAAACGGAATTAAATACCGCTGGTACGCAAGGGTGTAACACATCACAAGGCCTCACCAATTTAACTTGCTGTGTTTCAGGTCAACTGATGCCTCTTCCTCCCGGTCCAAATCGGACGATGTCCAGAGTTGCTATGCCGATGGCGATGGCCACCGGCGTGAATCTGCTGGACGACGTGTACAAGCCCCCGAGTCGGGCGTCACTAAAGCCGCTCACCCCGCTGACCCCCCACACCCCCCTCCTGGCTCGGTCCAGTACCACACCACTCCAGGGCCCCGGGATGTGAGTACTGTCTTTGTTATGATTGGATGAATATACATTGTTACTGGTTAATTGCTAAGGTTGAACAAACATTAACAGATCTACATCTTGTGGTGAAACTTTCTACCAAAGGCATTAAAATCTACGGTAATCATTGACATTTTTTTTCAGGAATGCCACAGATCCACTCCTGATGAACAAGAACATGTCCGCTGACCCACTGGCTCGTGCGGCGACCTTCATAGACCAGAGCTCGCTGGAGAAGGAGCGATCGCGTCAACACAGCGCTGACTGCGGACATCCACAAGCCGGCCAGGAACTGTGTTACCTGTGCCACCAGAGGAATCAACGCAACATCCCCGTGTCCTTCACTGCCGAGCGTAGACGACGCGACGAGGAAGAACAACATCTCCTGCAACAGTACGCGTCCATGAAAGACGCAGAGAGCACCTTGGCTGAACATGTGAGTAGTAGGCGACAGTCGGAATATCGTAGTATTCTGTGGGTTTCTTAAGTCAGTAGCAGACTATGACAATATCTCTGAGAGTCATCTCAGTGACCTGATATCTCTACACACTATAGTCTCGGGCAAGGCAATTTTCCATGGATCTGTATAAATCTGCAGATTTATTTGTCCAGGGGTCGATTTATTTGTCCAGGGGTAGATTTATTTGCACTTGAGGTGGCTTAAGGCCTGCAGTCCCTCATCTTGCCTAGCCCACGGGACCTAACTCCGATTCCTACGTATGGCCTCTTGGACGCAAACGTATTGTTTTCTGGGCAAACCGAGATCAAAGTTCTGCTGTCGGTATCCATAGTCCAATCAGATTCGCCCTAAGCTCCGCCTACTTTGCACTCACAACAACAAATATGTCACTGGTTCCATACACGAATGTCATATCAAAACAAGAACCTTTTCTCTTGCATGTCTACATAGGCTTTCATCTGATTAGGGCCTATCTGTTTGACATTCAATCCCAAACTTAGTTTAGATATCACAGCAAGTAGACATAATATCCGGTGACATAAACTGGTCAAAGATCTAAATGCGCAAAAATCCACTGTCACGTCACAAACAATCCACTGTCACGTCACAAACAATCTAGTGTCACGTCACAAACAAACGTCATGATCATGACGTATTTCACCTGTCACCGGAAATAACATAAGACTAGACTTGCACTCGCTATGACTTTGAATAGGGATTTAGAGCTGCTTTCAACATAAATTTACTAACATCATACTAGGATACTTGTCAGTTGATGGCATAAGGAAACCTGCAAAATCCGTAGCACTCAATGTTGCAGTAAACCTGCGAGCATTGGCTGGTACTGACAAGACCAAGGATGATAACTGCAAGCACTATAGTAGAAACAGCACATCATATCATGGTCGCTTCAGATCCATGTGGTTGTATGCGTTTCCATGGATATTGGGTAACTGACATTGGGTAACATACATCAGGTAACATACATATGGTAACTGGGTACTTGTTCAGGTATTACCGGTAGCCATAATTCACCACATATTGTGAAGATCACCAAAAATACCACCTATTTCTAAAAATAGTCAAAAAATATTTGTGATTCCTAAAGTAAAAAACATCAACATCCAACACAATGACAAAATATAGGAGAACATAACCCTTCATTCAGCAATACACAAAGTTCCCTGTATGATCAGGACATAATTGTCTAAATAATTGTCTCAACAGACGATGCACAATGGGTACATTTATCAATAAACAGACAATTACGGCTTCGCATCTATAATAGCAAGTTATCATTACTACAATTATGGCTTTGTCCTTCTAACCTGAGAACTGTGTGTATAATTTCCTAGCGTAATAAAAAAGCTATTTGTTTGCGTAGCTTCCTTCCCTCCCATCAATCAAAAAGAAATATTTAACAATCTCGATCGCAGGAAGGATCGTAAAGCCATGTTCAGTTCATTTAGTTTCCTATCAAAGCAATTTCATCCTGAATATGACATTTCCCTGAGGCTCGTATCGCTCAAAGTTTAACCATGCAATGTGAAAGCTTTGTTCAAAACCGTTTACTGACATTGTCAGTGACATATAAATGTTAATCTATCTCTGGGATGAAACTGCTTTTAATAATAACATTTTTATTTTCAATTTTTAAATGGGGTTTAGAGCCACTTTCAAGGTTCTATCAAGGCTTGTCAGATTTGGTGAGGAAATTTTCTACCATTGTGCGCACAACCACGTGCCCCGAACAATAATTGAACCATGGAATAATTACAATGTTAATATAGTTTCATATACACGTATATACACATTAAATATTTAAGTAATAAATATATTACCGAAATTGAATATCAATGTAAAAAAAATGATTATTTTTTTTATAACAAATTCTATTTTAAACATAGAGAATTAACCCACATCAGTTATTAATATAATAATATCAGACAGGGTTTGAGTTGGAAATATGATAACAACATTACAAATTAATAATCAATCTTTAACAGCATAGTGCATAGTCGACCTTACAATAATCGCACAGCATCAATGTGCGATCATGTCATAGAACCAACACAATCTGTCAAATCAGCAGTTTCTTTATGCTGTGTAGCTCTCTACACTTGATGGTCGATTCTCATATCAGGTCATCGCGACATTACCAGGCTGCAAGTGTCAACATTGTTTTTATATACCAGCATCCTAAAATAATAAATATACCACATGTCGACAGCAACATGAAACATGGCCAAGCTAATTTAGATAAAATATGGAATTTTACAGGTTGAGTTGCACTGTAGTGCTTCCATGTTCTATTCTGGGTTCCCTGGTTCTATTGTGTTTTTAACCCTCTCCAAGCTGGAGGCAACTGCAGATGCCCTAAAGAGCAGTGCCTACACCAAATCCAGCAGGGAGAGGGTTAACATATTACCGGTAGATGTCGGAAAAACATAAAATAAACCTATGAAGAGTATTATATTTTAATACATTTGCAATCACCATCAATACTGAATAATGTTTAGATACAATTTCATGTACATGGAAGAAATGTATCCTTCATAGATATTCATGTGTTCGTATTTCTACAACTGCATGACAACGACACCTTCAACATTGATATGATCTGCAGTGACCTCATGTTCGTGATCTCATGTTCATGATCTCATGTCAAGCAGGACACTTTATGCCAGTATGACAGAACATTCAACCAGGCAAGTATCCGTAATACTATCAGTACAAATTTGTCAAGTACGATGAACAAGGAAAACACAACACAACACACCCACCTTAAACATTGTCATCAATTTATCCTCTCCATACACAGTTCTAGAATGTATCCAGTTTTTCTCATTCAATTCGAGCATTTACCTGCTTTTCCTGTTACTCGTAGAGAGGGAATACATTGATTTTTATTAGGGAGTAGCCCTTTTAAGACTGTAATAAACATAAAACAAGCGATAGAAATCAAATGGGCAGTGCGAAAACCCTTGATTTCATCTGTACAGAGCAAGCTGCCCCAGGCATGTATAAAGACCATCCATTTCCTCCACAACAAATCAATGGAAGTTGAAGGTCTCTCCGGTACCACCAGCTACTTTCGTGGAAATGTAAAAGCGATCTAATATCAAGTTGTTCATCGCTCGCTTGATCAGTTTTGAAGTTTCTAAGAGTTTGATAAATTAAATTGTCATTTAGGATTCAATTTATGATCCAAATGGATACTGATGTAATTGACGCAAATCTTATTATATGAAATACACAGTTATCGTAAACAAATTATTATATTTTACGATTACTACATTCCTCATATAAAAAAAAAACAATAACTAAATATGGTAATAACACTTTGGACACTATAATTAGAATATAGAATCAATATAATTTTCAATAGGGTAATGAATCGATTTTGCTAAACACAAATATCATCACTGAGTAATTTTATTATTAAAAAAACCTTTGATTCATTATGTCTGGAAGACTAACAATGAGAAATTTATTAAATATTTTCAACAGCCATCATAATATGACAAAATATCATAAACTAAAACTACAAATACTGAAGAATGAACAAATCATTCCTGTTACAAAGATAATTTAGCCAAATTAGCCACCACAACATTACCTTTCGAAGCCGAACTAAGCAGGCCTGTTGATTGTCAAACACAGTGCACATATCTGACAGTAGAAATAGATAGCTGGAAACTTTCTCCTTCGTGCCAGACCTTAATGAGGGTCGGGTTCAAAAGATTCAACACATTATATCCTGTTATAATGCACACACAGTTAAATGTGTGCTATCTTTCTTCCTCTATGTGAGCAATGGTAACTCTATCCTAAAAAATCTCCATCTCATCCAATGTACAGTTAACACCACCGTCCTCGGTTTACAGAAATCTCCTCAAACTTTTATAATCCAGTTAATTGGGCCCCAATGTAATTATAAGGTCGTCCCATATTAAAAAGATGCCATCTATGCAATCGTACAGTGGATCCGTACCTCGTAAAACACTGATGACGATAATCAGGGATATCCCGAAACATTTCTACTAAGGTCATGTGACTCTGATCTCATTCGCATGCATAGTTTTGATGACTGTTGAAAATGTTTCAACTAGCTGTCGACTCAGACATCTGAAATGTCACATTTGCACCGAGGACCAGATTTCAAATTGGGTGTCAATCTGTCCCTAAAACTGTATCTGAATTAGCGTTGATGAAATATCTGCGACAAATTCTCCAACCTGCATGTAGCAATAATACAAGAGGGAGGTACCAAGACTGAGGCGTTCATATATGAAATATGATCTTCAGTGCATTAGAAGTATACATGTCCTAGTAAATCAAACGTGGCATTATTTCACTGACTAAGCGCTATAAATAAACGTTTGCGGGTTCAACGTCCCTGCACAACCAACACAAAGACGGGTCCTATCCTTAACTAGACACTACACCATAAATCAAATTTGAATTTTTTTCTTCTTCTTCTTCTCCTTTAGCATACAATGTTACTATACGCTATGTATTCAGCAATTAATTTGAGGTGCGACAGATGTTGAAATGAATGACAATGAACCGGTAACAAGATCACATAATACGAGTGTGAGCATGGCTAGGTCTATAACAGTTGTACATATTTCTGCATATGTTTATGAATGTATTCCACAATAACACGACCAACACATCTGTATCATAATAAAAAATATCCTTTCTCTGAGACAGTGTGTTGTCTTACCTTATATTTCAGTACTGCAAACTTTATTTTTCTTCTCAAAACAATGAAAATCCAGATATTAATATATGTATGGTCTATATACATATTTTCATTGTTTGGAGAAATATTTATATATAATATCTGTAGACTTTTAATAAAATTAATTTTAAAAGATGCGTAAAAAGGTCATGTATACAACACTGCTTAGATCCAAAACAATGTTAACTACTAGTAACCAATAATACAATTGTTTTGTAAACAATTCTCACGTTCAATGGAACAAATACATACTAATTATTACGGTGAGTAGAGTGAATATGGAGTTTAACGTCGCTGCAGGAATCTTTCACCCATTTGCGACGATAATTATTACGACTCCTAATATATAAACATTACAGTCTCAATGGTATACATATGTTACTAAAATGGCTTAGGGCCCCAGAGGTATACATATTATGGCTTTCATAGTAGTATAATACATAGTACAGGTCCAAAACTACATCTAATTACAGAAACAAATCCAATTATGATCTGTTATTGTTCTCTAATTTGTAATTTGCTTCGAGTTACGCTGAATGAATCAAGTGTGGGTTCATTTATCAGGCTGCTAATATAGAACATGTGTGCTGTCACAACATCATAGTATCCTTGGGTGTAGGAGTAATATTCTGGTAATGGATATACCTGAGAATGATAATAATATGAACAATATCGGCAAGAAGTAATTGTAAAGCAAATCGTCAGATTGCTGTGCATGTGACAGTCAGATTGTTCATAACCGGTTTTGTAAATGAGGTTAAAAAAGGTTTAGGAAACAGGACTATGAAATGTTGAAAAGTGTGATGGTGTAATATTACTAGATGATGGATCCTACGATACAATAATTATGATGGCATTGCTCTGTGTGTCATTAATTACAACATGTATTGAGAAAAGCATGTCACACTGGTAATACGTATAACGATTATTGTATACATAAATCTGTAATGGTATTAATATTTCATTGAATTAATAAAAATAGAAAACAATATTAATATAACTGAACGAAAATTATGAAAATAACGTATCCATGGAAAAATATTGAAAAGCACATTATTTTCATTTGGCGTAGAAATAAAAGATTCCCAATTTATATTACCGCAATAGAACACATAATTCTAATATATTCAATATCGGAATAGTATCACACTGCATACATATCAAAAAGTCATAAAGTACGTCACAATCTCATTTACCATCATTTAAATGCATTGGATGTTCCGTAGTGATTCTCTGTCTACGAATGGGACATCTAATATCTGTTTCTAAACAACTATTTAGAGACAGGGACTCATGTAACATGTTATAAGGGAATGGACCATGTTTAGTTAGTATTTAATGCAATGGACGTGGAGGCCCAGTTCCACAAAATGATCATAGCGCTACGAGAATCATAACTCATTATACACATATAGGAGTCCCGATTCTCGTAGCGGTGCAATCGCTCCAGGGAATGGGACCCTCGAATACAGATGTCTAGTGACCTATTGATCTTAACCCTTAATAGGCTATAACCCTCAATATGCCAAGTTCACAAGAAATAAGAAATATTTCTGAGAATATTTTGATAAAAATATAAACAAAATAAATCCAAACACAATTGGGCTGTCATAAAAATCAATAATAATTGTTTCTAAGTACATTTTGACACAAATACCATCGAGTTACCGGTTTTCGGAGTATTAAGGTTCGAAGCGGGCTACGCACGAACTGTTGAAGATTGTATCTAA
>JAUTBV010162041.1:0-10007 GCA_032361325.1 Lepetodrilus fucensis | reverse complement strand
ACATTCGCGAAAAACTGCGTGCAAAGTTAGGTAACGATTATTAGAGACTAACGAATATAGGATGTCCGACCATAATGATAATATAATAATTTCAAAATTAATCTTATTTTCCAGAATACAGCCAGCAAAGTCTAACCACAACAATCCCGGAAAGTCCCATGCCGAGTTCCAGCATTCCCCAAAGTCCCTCTCCGGTGTTTCGGTCAAAAATGTCAACGTTCATCCGTCCAATTTCCGAATCGGAGGAATCGTTTGACACCCAGAAATCAGAAAATGTACCTTGGCTTTCCAAAGACCAGGGGAAGGAGAATCACTTGACTAATGGATCCAGCAACTTTAAGAAACTGAAGAAGTATGGAATGTTTGCTGTTTTGATCAGTTGATAGGACTTCGATAATTTATGCTCTGTTGTTTTCATGGGTTGTCCCTTTTAATGCTACTTTGCCAGAGAATATTAATTGTTCATAACCTAGGGAATATCAGTTTTTCAAGTTTGTTTCTTCCCTAAATTCCTGTCTTATCATCATAAATGGGGGTAAAATTCCCACAGCGACATTAAACTCTATAATCACTCACTCACACACTCACCGATGTTATCCTCTGAGAAAATACATAATATTTTTGTAAGACTTAAGTCACTTGGTTTGACGACCTTGATTGGCAATATCATCGATGGACATGAACATTAACCCATTAGCCTTATTTAGTACGAGGCAGCCGCATTTATTACAATGGAAAACAGCTAGAAATGTTCTACACATGAAAGGATTGATACTACCACCATCAGTACCGGTACTACTAGTAGTAGGAAATACAACAATTTGCAATTTGTATTATTATTTGAAACTAAGAATATGTGCAGTATTCAAGAAGAAGCAGCTACAATGTCATTGTTCCTCGTGTTTCTTTCTTAGGTTCAGAAGAGTACGTGCGATATCTGAGAGTGACAGCGACGATGGCCAGTCGTCGTCAAGTGCAGCCACGTGTCCAGTCACGCCCGTGGCTGAGCCAGATGACCGGAGCCACATAGCCATGGTCAATCAGCTGAAGGGGATGTTCCCCATCAGAGCCACCAATCAGCTGGCCGAGGCAGTGGATCTGTTTGCAGGAAATGTGGACGCCATCGTCAATTGTTTGATGGATGGGAATTTTGACATAGGTGAGAATCGCAATACATTTGGAGGGAGATATTTTCCATTTGGGACATAGTTCCATCTGACGTATAGTAACTGGGGATTTTTTTTGGTTTAAAAATGGGGTCCATGTTGGACTCCGCGTTGTATCCAAATCTGCGGTGAATAGAAGGGCCTTATATCGAGCGAGCACTGTAGTTGGTAGAACAATGCACTGCAGATCATGATGGGTATCCAAGCAGGTCCTGCGTGAAATACTTGTACATCAGCAGCACTTTCTATGATAAAACCAACACATCGACAGAAGGTAGATGGTAGATATGATGTGCTGTTTATCGCAATATAGTTATCCTTGGTTTGTCATACCAGCTGGTATTCACAGGTTTCCTGCAACAATCGGCACTAATGGAGGCAATTGCTGCAACACTCTAACCATGTTGCAGGTATTCTCATGCCGTAAACTGATACTGTGATATGAATGTAATATTAAAGTCTTGAATGCGAGTCTAAATTCAGATACTGTAAATCCTGAAATTAATGCGAGCAGAATATTAATGCGAAAAATGCGACCGTCGTATTGTCGCATTTAATTGCTGCGCATTAAAGGTAAGACTTGGAGGAAAACATATATGGAGACATGGCCGTTCGCATTTTATTGGTGTCGCATTTATGTCTAAAATCTAGAGGTTGCATTAAATTAGTAATGCATTACAGTATATGATAAAAAATAGTTTAATAGAGCACATACATTTGTTGCAGGTTAACCCCCCAGCTGCTGTGAATTCAAACCCCGTTATGTTCAACCTGGCCCAGTACGAGAGTAGCCAAACTGCTACCAATCAACCCACTTCAGCGCCAGGGCCCAAGTACGGACAGCGCAGACAATATCCAAAGTAGAACATTACTGACTGATTGAATGACTGACTGATTGAACGACTGACTGACCAGTTGATTAACTGACCTGGCCTGTGTTTCTTGAAAGTTGTCTGGGCACAAATCGAGGTTTACATACATTTTTTTTCTCTTTTTAATTTTGTTCTTCTTTCCTTTTTTAAATTATTTTTTTTGTATTTTTTTAGGTTTACATAACTTCTTGTTTTAGTAAAAGCATGGCACATTGACTGATGTAGGCTAAGGGACCGTTCCACAGAGCGTTTATAGCACTATGGGAGTTGTAACTCCCATATGTTAAATCTGTGACTCTCGTAGCGCTACGATAATTTTGTGCAACAGGAGGCAGGGCTACAGTATGCCCCTTTTGTGAAATGCAGGCCAGTTAACCGTATGGAATAATGTTTCATCCAAAGAAGAACCAATCCACCAAAATTAACCCTCTCCCTGCTGGATTAGGCACAGATACAGCTCTTTTGAGCATCTCCGGTTGCCTTCAGCACGGAGAGGGTTAACTAGCTTGAATATATAGAAGAAGATTTCAAATTAATTTCACCATATTTTCACACTAATGAATAAGTCTTAGGACTTCCAACCTTCACTCTGCTATTATTTTAACCATCTCCATGCTGGATTAGGCACAGACACTGCTCTTTAGGGCATATCCGGTTGCATTCAGCATGGAGAGAGTTAATAGAATATTTGCAGGTGCCTTCGGGAGAGAAATGGTTAAGCACAATCACAGCACTGTAGGGCACCTGCAGTCAGACCTGGCAGAAAGAGGGTTAACAATATTAATAACTCGTACTTTAGACACTACGGTTGTTTTTTGTTGTTTGTTTTAATTATGAAAGGATGGTTGGAATTAAGATTTTAAAGACAAGCAATTGTAAGCTTTTGCGATTGGTGCAGATATTTATGAGCTTGTTATATGTATGTATTTGTATGTATATGATTGAAATGTACATATGTATTTATTAATATTGCGATGATATTTCTGACGAGGAACTATGTGAAAGAGACTTCTGGATGAAAGGTCTCTCTTTGATGTATTCTCTCCTTGCTTTAATCTGACTTGATTTGCTCACAATGTCTGTGCAATAAATCATGAATTTTAGTTCTTGATACATTAATATTCATTTTGTACTCTAGTCATACTAAAACTTAAACATTAATGCATGCTTATGTAATTTTAAACATGTTTTGGATTGAAAAACAATGAAATATGGATTTATCCTTTGCATGCATACTACTAACCTCGTATCACCACAAAGTAAATTCATATCTATTTTTAGAATTAACCATTGCTGGGGTAAATAAACAGAACAAGGAATTTTCAAATTTCAAAGTTGTAAATGTTGTGTGGTATTTAATTGAACCAGATGGAAAATAATGTTCTTGATTTATTGATAAGACTTTGTTAGAATTAGACATCTTTGCTAAAAATATATTCTCGCTTGCTCCTATCATTGTATATTCTTGGTTATTGGAGTTAATTTTCAGAAATGAAAAGTCAAATTGTGATCGTTCTCTCTGTTCATATGTAAATGCACATACAAAATCATTATGTCACAATGGTGTCTGTTAGTGCATTTGAAATTAGATGAAAATGTGATATATATAAACTATTTATTCCTTGTCTATATCAGATGTATATTTATGTTAGTCTCGGGTTTGGAATTTATGTTTTGTTTGCAGTTATTTTCTTGCCACCCAAACCCAACAAGCTGTTTTTTTTCTTGATCTATCTCTTTGCATTGCATTATCATTGGTGGGAGAGGAATATCGTACGAAACTGCATTTATTCCGATTCATATACGACAAGCAAAATCAAGCGGTATTGGGTTATGTTTTGTTTTCTATCACATTGTGTGTATATATTTCATTGAAACCAAAACACCATCGCTTATTACAGTTAACCCTCCATGTATTGAAACCTATGGCAAGAAAGAAATTGTACTTGAGATCACTTCCACCAAGTCTATTTGATGTGGCATTCATCGTTTATTCATCAGAGAATCGGGAAGAGATGTTGCAGATTTGAATTTATATATATATAGAAAGAGAAATATATATATATATATATATATAAATATATGAGTGAGATGTGTATGTATACTAGATATGTGAATGTACAGTGGCTGTTGAGAATGGATGATTGATTTATGGATGAGCAAATGTCAATGTAGATATTTCTTCAACTTTCACCAAGTTCACTGTGACAATTATTCCTGTTCTTGTTTAGTACCATTTTGGTATCTGAAGATAAAAAGTCGAATGCGTGATTCCTAAACTATCTTTTTTTTCCTCCCTTTTACTTGATATTGGTTAATAATTGAAGATGTGGTGTTCAAAATTACGTAATTTAATATTAGTGTGACTGTTGGAGTAACTATATATTAAAGCTGTGAGTCTTTACTGGACAATAAACATATTTTGATGAAGATTTCTTGTTTGTGTTCATAATTTTTGTAGCTAAGTTATTGTATCTGAAGTGCAGTGATATTCAATGTAATTTGTTGGTGTTAGCACAGTTGTAGAATGTTTGGAGTTCAAATCCTGTCCCAGTAGTCTGGCATCATTGTTCATGAAAGTTACATTTCTGATGCAATATTGATAGGATGCGCCGGTCTGTAGAGAGACAATGCAGATATCATCCTTGGTCTGTCAGTACCAACATTCAGCGCTACAGATTATGAAACTTTACTTTAGTCTAACTTCATACTCAACTCAAAAGTTTTGTTCACAAATCCCTATGTAAAATTTGAACGAATGTTGGCTGATTCGGACCTCAAAAAAGCTGTTTCCAGACTGATTCGGACCTCAGTCGAAAGCCGATTCGGACCTTTTTCCAGGCTGATTCAGACCTGATGCCAATGCTGATTCGGACCTATTTTCAAAAACATCAAGTACATGTGCATATAAACAGGGTTTGATAACTTTAAATATTTTCGCATGATAAACATACAATTTAAGTTGTTGTCGGTGCATTTTAAATGTTCGTACTGGCCTGCATTTATAATTTATTGAGCTGATTAATTCGTTGCTGTTGTTTTTAGTTGCCGGTGCGTTTGAATTAGTTTGTGCAGTTGATACACAATAGCTGGCTTCATATATCGGTGTTATTGTCTTATCATCAGTCAATCAAAACACAGCATAAATTGTTAGATAAGTTACGTATTGTGCACTTAATGTTTGATCATGAAATGTAAATCATGAAATTAATGCGAGCAGAATATTAATGCGAAAAATCTGAATGCTGTATTGTCGCATTTAATTGCTGCGCATTAAAGGTAAGACTGGTGAACAAACATGAATGGAGACATGACCGTTCGCATTTTATTGGTGTCGCATTTACGTCTAAAATCTAGAGGTCGCATTAAATTAGTGACGCATTAATTTCGTGATTTACATATATTGACTCATGTCAATTAGTTGATAGAAGATAGTTGGACCATTTGAACTGTGTGAAGATTCTCGAGACACCCCCACCCGACATCCCTGACTTAGTAGTGAATGTGTTGCGTGAATGTGCTGTAATATTGTTGACAGTGTAAAGATTCCAACCCACCCCGACATCCCCGACTTAGTAGTGAATGTACGTGTTGTGAATGTGCTCTAAGTCTAAGATTGTTGACAAAAGTGACATTTAAGTTTTAATGAAACTAGGCTTCTAAAAAGTCCTGTAAAGAGGTCCGAATCAGCCTAGAAATAGGTCCCAGTGCTGTAGCCAGGCGGGTCAAAGGGGTCACAGTGACACACCCCCCCTAAAATTTCCAGGTGTTTTTTTTTAATGATAATTTATAATGGTCAAGGATTTATGAACATCATGCCATTACCTTTTATTGAATAGCTGTATGTAGTTCATATCCACTATTTGTATTAACACATATGCAGGCAATACACACATAAAACATTGTAGGGATTGGATAAATACTTTGCGAGATATACTATTGCAAAAGGTTCACATGTGACATGGAAAATATAGATAAATGACATTTAACCACATATACATATGGACAAATGGAAGATAGCTGTTACACATGTACAATACAACAAAACCATATGGTAAAATATGATTATTCAACATACTTGGTGGATTTCTACTGTTTAATAAGTTAGGCGGCTGCATACTCGTCTGCGGACTGGCCGTCTCTCTAGATCAAGTGGTTTTTCGGTAGTTTATCATGATTTATTCCAATATATTGACAGTACTAACATTATGGAATTTGCTCACGACGTGAACCCACTTGCCTTCATGAGGTCATTAAAGCAAGTTGCTTTTGATGCCATTCCTTAAAACATGAGTATGTTGAATAATTAGAATACCCGTATCGCTAACTCGCAAGCGCGGTCAAAGGTCATACGTATAATAAAAGAAACCTCGTACAAAATGGATAAACGGGAGGTATGTTTTTTCTAGAAATTATTTTCTAGAAATTATTACCTAGAAATTATTTACAAAATAGTTTACTTTTCTGAAGAGTTATAGGTGCTAAATACGACCGAAAAACGCAGGAAATTCAATTATCACTTATTTGGCCGTCTCATATTACAAAATGTTCATGCCCCCAGACACCCCTAGTTGTCTAAGTTGCTTTGCAACCAGGGGCAATTAAGTAATCCACAAATTGTAAATTGTGACCCCCCCTATCCTCAATCCCGCAGCGACGTTAAACTGCATATTCACTCACTCACTCACTCACTCACCCCTATCCTCAAAGTCTGGGTATGGCCCTGGGTCCGAATCAGCCTGAAAATAGGTCTGAATCAGCTTTCGACTGAGGTCCGAATCAGCATAGGCAACAGGTCTGAATCAGCCAAGATGCGAATCAGCTCGATACCATTTGAACGAGCATGAAATCATACTCAAAAAGGTTTTGCAAACTTAGGATCTGGTCTCATCGCAAATGGGTGAAAGATTCCAGCAGCGACGTTAAACTCCATATTCACTCACTAGGGTCTGGTCAGTCTTGACTAACAGGGTTATGACTGGCCAAGTCAATAGAGAGTTGGACTCGCAATCCATGTATAATGTCTACTGGTCTCAGTCAGTGTAGATGGAGTTGTCCCTTTAGCTAGGTTGGTAGAGTTGGACTTGCAATTCGGGTTCGAATCCCAGGATCAACGTGATCCTATTAAAATTATATTTGTACCTCTCTACTCTTGCAAGTTCCCAAAGTGAAAACAAAAACAAGAATGGATGTGTATGGCAAAACTGTATTGTAGGATTCCTCTCCATTATGAGAAGATCATTGCAGGATAAGGCCCAGAGATTACGAAACCTTTTTGTTTACAAACTCATGCTCACGGCTTTGTTCACAAATCCCCACAAAAAGGCTTGAGCATGAAATTGTACTCAAAAAAGGTTTTGTAATCTCGGAGCCAGTTGTTAATCACATGGAAACAGAACAAGCAAGGAAGATCTCGGCTGGAACTTTATTAGTTTTTATAAAAGGTGTGGTTTACAATTTGAAGGGAATGTAACATTGTTCAAATGTAGATTTTAGAATTTCGTTGAGTAATATTAAAGCGTAAAAGGTACATATTTCACAAATGACATTATATGTGTATCTATACAATGTTGAAATTTGCTGTCAAAACATCCAACTATACTGTAAGTAACATCGCAATACAAACGTAATATAAATAGAACAATGAATAAATAGAACAATGAATAAATAGAAGAACTCTGGGACAGATTGTATCATTCCATAATTCAAACATGAGTTAATAATTAAGTATCACAACTATATATATTACATATATATCATGTAAGTAATATTGGATAATACGGTATGATCACAAACTCACAACACCAAATCGATATTTTAATTATTACATCAGGTTATTAACAAGAAGATTGCATTCTACCCTGTTCCGAGTTTATGATGGCTTTTTCAACTGTTTTGCTGCTGACGTTAATAATATTTATGGCATCTCTGGTTTCCTTCAGCCCAGAAAGTGTTAAAAACATGGTTACTATGGTAATATTCACCTTTGACATGTTTCAGTATTTTGACTTCACTACAATGCAATATACACGGTGGGGAAAGGAAAAATTCCACAGTCCAGTTCTGAATAGTGGTAATCGATTAGCAGTATTTGTGTTTATATAGTTCCACAATAGAAAGTTTATTCTATTCTGTATGAAATCTAGCCCAAGTTTAGATTTGTTAAAGTTTGTATAGCTTTCTAGATCAGGATAATTATAATAAACCAGATGGAATTATTAACAAAACCTAAAACAAAAGACCATTTACCTTAAATTTGATTAATGAAATTGACCTTATTTTGAATGGAAATGACAACAATAGTATAAAAATAATTTAGGTGTTTGCAAGAAAACAGTTTTCTTATCCAATACGACTGCACCTGTGATTCATGATTCATGTTTATAGAAATATTTAACTGAGAATTATACACATATACTTATGGCACACAAAAGAACATTGAATGAATTATTATTTTTTAAATGACAATAAAATGTCACTTCTGAACATGGAATAAATTCTTGTATAATTACGTCAGTCGTCGTGAACTACGTACAATATTTACACCAACTTAATTTCCTTTGCATTCATTTCATAACTTAAAAATTAATTCAAAATGCTCATCCCTTTTTTGTGACTGTAACCTTTAATACAGTACTGTGTATTATTTGTGAAAAACAACATAAATTTTATTAGCTTAAAAATTAATCCAAAGTAATCATCGAGATAAGTGATTGTATACCTTTAATGTTGTTTATTATTTGTGAAAGATACAACACAAATATGACCTGAGATGCAATATGTGGACAGAAATATAGACACAGTATATGCACAAGTATAGTCATGGTTATGTTAAATGAGAGCACATTAGGACCTGCTTGGCAGGATATGGTAATAATAAATGAGAATTACTTGAGCTCAATTTAAAACATGGTTTATTAATGTTTTGCTGAATGTAAGTTAACTTTCTGTAACTCGAGTGTAATCATCTCCTTGGTGTCTTGTTTCTGTGTAGTTTTGGATCATTTCCGTGTAGCTTTGACCGATTCCGAGTGTAACTCCTGACTGCTTCCGAATAATTTTCGACCACCTCCGAGTAATCTTTGACCACTTCCGAGTAGCTATGACCACTTCTGTGTGTCCATGTATTTCTTGACTTCTACGAACACTACATCTGGACCCGACTCCGCTTTCACCTGAAAATAAAATAAAATATGAGCACTCCAACTATAACACGTGTCTGTTGTGTTCTCGTAACACACTGTCATGTGTGCTTTGAGCATATTAACAGGAGTGCGTTATTAAATTTTCCGTGTGTTACTAACATTTGTCCATGCATTACTAACATTTGTCCATGCATTATTAACATGTGTCCATGCGTTATTAACATTTTTCCGTGTGTTATTAACGGGGTCAAATGTAATAACGCATGAACATCTTTTCAAAATATTCAAAGTCTGTGAAGACAAATTCGATTGCCGTGATTCAAACTCTTGAACTGTCGCATTTCTAGCGATAGTGCTCTAATCCACTGTGCCACTTTACCGACTAAAGCATAACCTGAACTTTTGTACGACTATACAAACCGTAGGCATGTAATGAATCGCTCGTAAAATCACTGTATTGATTATTTTTTTAAATTGTATACAAGGTTTATTTGTGTATTTTTGTAGTGATATATGACAGTTAACACATGGCCCTCGGGCGTTACCGGCATGTAATGCACTCCAGGCTAATTCCTTCAACATCATGCATTACATACCGTAATGCCCTCGGGCCGTGTGTTAACTATCACATATCACACGGATGCGGAGAAGACACCCTTGGACACACAGCTCAACAGTGCTCACTGCTAGCTCATTAACGTTTGGGTATTTTCGGAAACTCGTGAAAATTAGCTTACATTTTGCGGATTTCTGACAATAACATTGATATTTGAAATATTTGTTTGACTAATAATGTTTTTAAACATGCTAAACAATTGATTAAA
>JAUTBV010162030.1:0-10008 GCA_032361325.1 Lepetodrilus fucensis | reverse complement strand
TTTATCCCCGAAGATGGCACAGGCGATAATGGGTTTGATGCTAAACTAATAGTTAGAATCCTATCCATTCCATGGATCCAACATATTTCTGGTATAGAAACCAGATTCATTTACGATTGATTTGAAATGGCTATATATACATACTGTACAAGTATCATCTATCACATTAGTACCTGTACAAGCAGTAGCATACTACTCTTAGTACTGCTAAAGTTCGTGTACTCTCTTTACCATGAAGTACATCTATGCGATATATGTGGACTGTCCACTCTGTTATAACCATTCCACAATTCTATTCAAAACGTTATATACAAAACTTAACTATTCCAGATTATACAATATACAGACTCTCATGTAAAAATACTTATTATATATACGGTTGAACAATGAACATGATTTAAAAATATATATATTTTCATACATAACTATATCTACATAACTATTCATACTTAACTATTCCAGATTATACAATATACAGACTCTCATGTAAATACTTACTATATATACGGTTGAACATGATTTAAAAAAAAAATATGTTCATACATAACGTCCTAACTTTGAAAGCTACAGGTATTTACAAAGGTAACGAACGCATTGCAGAACATATTGAAGGAATGATGATTTGAAACATCAGTCTTCACCAGCATTACTGACACAAATGGGGTGTAAGACATACAGTAGATCATAGATTATTTAGATTAATTGAAGAAAGGTTAACACGTCCTTACAAATAACAATGGTAATCATATGCACTCAGTACGATGCAGAGAAAACACACGCATTTCGCCCAGGGCCACTTGCTCTAATACATTCACGCATACATCATTTCGTTAGACAAGACACATCTTAACTTCAGACGACAATATCTTACAATTATGATCGCCATCATTATTTTCTAGACGTGTTTGTCAACATAATGATTGCTGTAAAACTATCCGGATGAGTTATGGTTCGTAAACTAATTTTTCTTCAGAAGTTTTGAAGGGTTTTCAAACACCAAAATTGCTGACATTTAATGATTTGCCCCGAAGCTTTTTGAAGTATTGCTGAGCATGTGTCGAAGTATGCGTGTGAGAGTGCTAAGGTGCGAATAAGTTAGTGGAGATAGATCTATGTGGATTTGGGGATTGAGGGGGGTGGGGCGGAAATGTATGAATGTGAATGAGCTTGCTTTTATATATACCGGTAGTGTATACGGTATAAAGCTCTCATAAAAATATTAATTTTATGACCAGATACATTTACAATTGTGAAAATAAATTGAGGTCGCGTACCTGTAATTTGATAAATGGATATGTCGTATGTTTACAATGTTTACCTTCTTATGTATCACACGGAATACTATTATACTTGTAGTTAATACATTGTAATATTAGGAAAAGTGCGTTTAGTATCATCTCATATACATACGATATGCATGCATACGCGTGCAGGGGATTTAAAAATACTTTCCCGTAGTATTATCGCGATTAGATCATACTTTTTCGACCAATCAGATTCGAGGAAATTTAAATATTATGGTACCATGTATCATATACTATTCTACTGAATAGTTCAATGGATAAACATAACTTAATCAATAATATTAAATATTGCAATACTACTTTATGTATTATTCACATAGAAATTAACAGAAGACACAAATTTAATAAAAGATAATTACTCTGATATATTTAGACCAATAGATATACATACAATCCTTCAGATAACGTTCACCTTACTAAGCTTTTCTAACAGTTTCAAGAAATAGTAGGCTAACTTTGATATGCTTTGGCTAGTACTGGTAATGCAAGTACAAGCACACATGCTCATTAAATATGTTAACCAATTTGCTTATTATAAATGTGTTTAAAATCAACTTGATGTGAAATATGGATTACACATGTATGTACAATGTGTAACTGCTTGCAACTATTAGCTAGTCATATTAACTTTTGAAGATTTACTAAAATGAAGTTTGTTACACCATAGACTACAAGGGACCACTATGGTTACACATTTGCAAATTAGTACTCACGATGTCTCATCCATCACCTCGGCACCAATATTGTATTTATATATTTATATATTTATGTATTTGTATGATTTAATGTATGTCTATTTTGTATTGTAATAATAATAATAATAATAAAAATAATAACAACATTTATGTTCATAAATATCAGTCAGATTTTGATAATTCATAACCTTAAAAGAGAAGTGTCTGTTCCGCATGTTGTGATCTATTCTGAGCATAGAAAATAACGATACGTATGCATTAAACAGCAATGTCTGTTGTTTTTATACTACAACAAGGTCTGATCCATGCTGCGTGTGCACATCTATATGGAAATCAATCACTGTTTAATAGTCTTGTTATCTTCAGTGTCATATTACACTTTAATGTAATTCTTGTCCCTATAAACTCACAACATCTCAATATCAGATTTGAAAAGAAAAAAAAGGACTATCGGTATATTAAAAAAATACATTATACAGAATTATGCGAGTGTAATAATAAAACATGAGCCTGTGGGGGCCTGAAGCCTGTATGCATGAGATAGCTCAGGTGGTCTCATAAATATTTTCAATTATTATGTTAATTTTATGTATTGAATTGTAAATTTATCAGAAGATTGCCCATGAAGTAGAATGAATGAATAACCAAGAAACAGCTCATACAAGACACATAACTTTAACCCTATCCATACTGGAGGCAACTGGAGCCGCCCTATACAGGTATGACAGTGACTAATCCAGCAGAGAAAGGGATAAAATGTAATACAAAGATATGGCTTATGAACAAGATTTGTGAATGTACATTGTACTTTCTGTGATTACCGGTAACTTACGTGGGAAAATATTGTTTTGGAATAAAAAAAAGATTTTTCTTTGGATAGAACTGGGTTTTATACCCACTTTCAAGATTACTATGCTCAAATAATAATTTGTCAGTATACAAGAAGAAGCCCATGCACAGTACCAACGGTGCCAAGAACTGCAGTAAACCTGAAAGCACCAACAGTTACTGGACCAGACAACACAGACAGCAAGGACATGTATACCAAGAGAGGTATAACTTCTCAGGCCGTTGATGCCCACATAAAATTCAGCTTGAGCATGAAATTGTGCTCAATTTTTTTCGTAATTTAGACTCAAGGTTGGGTATTGAGGGTGGGTTTGAAGTCATGATCATTGCTTCTGAAGTCTGATGACCATTGCACTACCACCTGTCGCTGATCAACACATACTTGCAGTCTTTTAGAATGGTGAATGTACCCACCAATGTCAACCTATTAGTCTATTAGACTAGTGAAGGCATTCAAGGTAGGTTCAAATTCATGACCGTTGCTTCTGAAGTCTGATGATGTACCACTGCAATACCACCTGCTGCTGATCACCAAATACATAGTCTTTTAGACTGGCGAAGGTACCTACCAATATCAGCCTATTCGTCTATTAGACTAGTGAAGGCACCAACCAGTGTTAAGAATACCATGTCGCTCCGTACATCCCTGACCAACAGATTCACTTAAGGGCCTGGAGTTTGTGCTTTGAGCTTGGAGCTTTTCCAAACCAGAATAATAATCTTATTACAGAAGTTTTGGTGAAGGACCAGAAGCTTACAAAGAATATATTTTTGAGATCTTGTGAACAATGGTACCAAACAATATCAACCCACTTGTATGAGCCTAAGGTCTTTACACACCAGAAGCGAGCGAAACATCACCGTGGCAATCAGCGGAAACAACGAAAGTTATACTAAAATTTGTCGTTGCAAATTTCGCTTTTGCTATGTAAGTACCGGGTACATAGATAAATTATAAGGTTCTATCTCAAAACATAAATCACCGAGTTTGACACTTCGAGTATCGCCTCTGGTGTGCAATGACCTTTTAGACTTTTATAATGTATTTTTGAGATTTTGTGAGCATTGGTACCAACCAAGATCTTAATTATATTTTTTTAATAAATAAAGAAAGAAAGAAAAAAAGAAAAATTAAAAAAAAGAAAAATTTAAAAAGAAGATGTGATCAGCCTACAAGAAGGTACCAATTGAGCTGAACTTACAGGCCAGTATAACAATGACATAATTGAGTAATCGCTATCACAAGCCTGTGTCATCCTAACCAGACTTCCCAGCCTTAGCGCTCTATTGTTATACCAATATCAAACCAGGATTAGTTGACATACTCATGCAGAGGTCTTGAGTTTGATTCCCGTCTAAGCTATACACAGCCCTGTATTGAATATGAACCTCTGAATACTGTACTATCAGATCCTTTAGAATCCAGGGCCCGTATTCTAGAAACTTCTTAGCTAAGAACTTCTTAGAGAGAAAATATCTCTTCAAAAATTAACATAAGCAGAAAACCAGTTAGGCAAATTCTTAGTACTTACTAACTTCTTAGGACTTGTGAAGTTTTAAGAATACGGGCCTTGGGAGCCTATTCTCAAAATAATACAAAGATCATAAGGCTCAATTTAAATGTCCAAAAATTACACTGATCACTAATTAATTTTGTTGAATATATATGTTACTACATAGTCATTATAATAACATATCGTGAAATGAGTGAAATCGTTGCTTTGAAATGTTACCGCAGGATTGAATAAAACCATAAAAATAACTGAAAGTAATAAATAAAAATATTCATGAATTGTAACACATTTTCTACATTCCTCTAGATGTCAACATAACCTTTAGTCCTTTAACTGTGTCATTATAAAATAATAAAACGACACACAACATGTCATGGAAAACAATTTATGCGTTAGTTATTGCTCTAATATTATACCCTGTAAATCCTGTAGACCCTCGTCCATGCTTACCTCCCTTTACCACCCTCTTCAAGATCAAAGTCTTTGGTTTAACAGGCCTATATTGCTGTAAATGTCATACGACATTCTCAGTAAACTAGAACAGCAATACAGGTATGAAAGTCTCAATATGTTTTATGACTAATAGAATAAGAAAGTATACTGGCTAGGCAAGCGGAAAAGCGATCCAATTGTTTGCGTATCTTGACTTTTGAATAGCATGTATAGCTATTATATATATATAGAGACTAAGGCAATGCATATAACAGGCCATATTTATTCCAGATTATTATTCATTATGTTCAGTAAATGAAAACCAGGAAGTGCTCATACATGTAAGAATATATTGTAGGATTCATTATTTATCTACGACAATATTTTGTCATGAAGATGAGATAATGTTAAATATGGTATTGGTAATATTATATTTGAACCGTATTCACATTTGGTGCCTAATTACATGTAAGTTACCATGGTAATTAATATTTATAACTTAACAATATTCCATCCTGTTTAAAAATAAGAAGAATTGTATGTCCTAACCAGCATGTTCAGCTAAGTTATCAATGTGTCATCTGACTTGTAGATCTTCTCAATAAACACAGTTTCTTTACCAACAGCAACCCAATTGTAAAAACAAGCAAATTAACCTGGATTCTTACAGCAATGAAAAGTAAGCGGCCAGTTTTATCACTTGACAATACTTAGAATCTATGTTTCTTAACTGTACTACTGTATTTAATAGGTTTATTACATATAGAATCTATGTTTCTTAACTGTACTACTGTATTTAATAGGTTTATTACATATAGAATCTATGATTATCAACTGTGGTAATAGTTATCGTAGATACATGAATATGGCTCTTCAATGTTGTATACTATACCTACTAAATACTAGTACATAACAGTGTTACCCCTCTCTCTCTCTCTCTCTCTCTCTATCTCTCTCTCTCTCTCTCTCTCTCTCTCTCCACTAATATTTATCATATTTCACTTCAAATAAACATTTGTGAATTTATGTTTACGCCAGTCATATAACAATATAACCTATACATATATTAATATCATGATTACTAGTAAATGGTACTTCATAATCATATTATTCAAATAAAATAAAATCTTCATAGTTTAAGGATCAAAGTACAACACATTGAATTAATTGATACTTAGTTGTATATGACATAATATGAAAATAAAACCTACGTGCAAATTCACATGTCTTGATCTCGTACAATTCACAATAAAAATACCAAAACCTGGAAATTTTACTTCTTTTACAAATTTCCTTTTAAAGCATAAACTCACCTTTACAAAGGTATACATTGTATAAAGAAAACAAAACACAGAAGTGTATTTAGCTAAAACACCAGCAAAATATAGCACCGAAAATAATGTGTGCACTTTGTGACCAAATATAATAGCTCCTATAGAGCTATCTGTGGATCAGTAAACACTGTATAATACACCTAGAAATACAGCCACATACATACACACATGTCAGGCAGACATACAAATCCTGGGTGAAATTGTCTGTAAATCAAATATTTGACATACTGATATAGCATTTCTCCACATGAGTACAAATTCCGGATCTATTCTTCACTGTTTCATACAATGAATGGACTTGGTTTAGGTATCTATAGTACTGTATGTGACCGAGGTTCTATTCAGTGCATTGTGTGGGTAAAGTCTTGGGTTTTATGAACATTATAGCTAAACTGGGATAGGGTTACTTAACAGTTTAGAAAGGAATGCCAATAGAACACAGAAGAGTTATGAAATTGTAAAAATATATTCTTGTTATTATTTTCAATTTAATGAGGTATTAGTTTTGTAATTTAAGATTGTACATGTACCAGTATGAAACTTTTGACCCCCACTTCTTTAACCCTCCCCATGCTGAGGCAGTTGGAGATGCCTTAACCCTCTCCATGCTGAAGGCAACTGGAGTTGCCCTAAAAAGCTGTGCATGTGCTTTATCCAGCAGGGAGAGGGTTACATTATCAATCATAGAATATTTTCATCTCTGAAAAAGTGATCCTCTGGCAAAAATAGTTCTTAGATTAATGGTTACATGAAAGATAATCACACATATTCAAACATACCCTGATAACATTTAAAATATTACTGCAAATGATTATTGTTGTAAATTTTCAACTAAAACCAAAACGTAATTGCAAATTACAAATCTATGTCCGGATTTGGTAAATATTGCAGATAGAATCTGAGCGATTCTCCACATTTCGCAAAAAAATCAACCCCGAAACAACAGAATAAAAAAATATACATGACCATTATCGCAAGTACCGTAATCAAATACATAGATTCATAATAATTATATTTTTGTTGAAAGTTCAAAGTGTGTCTATTTCATGGATGTTTTGCGGGAGATTGTTCCATAGGAATGAACCAGCAGCCTTTATTCCTTTTACTATTGCACCTATCAGACGTAATAAATTAATTTCTATTCTAACCCATACAGCTTCCTCAACCACTGCCCCTGTAATATCCATCAGGCAGTGAAACACGTAATTTTCTCGGTCAGTGTTAATATTGACGATGAACCTCACCCCTGAATTCGGAGCGCCCTGCAAACTGCTCATACAAATACAGATAATCACAAAAATAAAGATATCGCTCTCGTAACATTGACCAGTCAATAAACAGACGCTTTATGGAACTGCATTTCTCCAGGGTTCTGTGACATTCTCTGCATTTTAGACTACGGATATTTGATTGTAGAATTATGCATGACGATCATAATATGACCTAACCCCTTAAAAGGCAAATATCTTAAAACACCCACACAGGGCCTCAGTTGAAAGGAAAACCGTGCAATCTTATGTTTACTCGGCTGCCAGACTGTCAGACAACAAAGAGGCCTTGCGGAGATGAAAAGCCTGAAATACATTTTTATTGTAATAAAAAACAAAACTTGATACAATACAGTATTTACGTATCTATTTCTTGACATAATAAGTCATCAACCCCACACAGGCATAGACACACCCAAAACTACACCCACACAAACACTCCATGAACATACATACCCCACCACTACACAGGTACATTCAAGTACATGTACATATCTAATAATGGAAAATTCCTTCATGCTTATAGCTTGTAGTTCAAAAGTTCATACAAAATAGTAAAAAAAATACTTGTTGACTTAATTAGTAATTGTGATTTACAGAGCTAAGACATTACTACTACTACTACTACTACTACTACTACTACTACTACTACTACTACTACTACTACTACTACCACCACCATTAGTACTACCACCACCATCATCACCACCACCACCACCACCACCACCACCACCACCACCACCACCACCACCACCACCACCACTACTACTACTACTACTACCACCACCACCATTAGTACTACCACCACCACCACCACCACCACACCACCACCACTACCACTACCACTACCACTACCACTACCACTACCACTACCACTACCACTACTACTACTAAAAATAATGATGATGCCCACTTATAATGTATAATATCCATGTTTAAAAACATAACCTGTCGGAGATGATAACAAAAATAAACCAAAATGTAAACGAGTGACCACTTTCCTGTTAAGAAACCACTTTTATGTTAATTTCTCAATATTTCTGTGACATTATGATGGTGGATTAATGATGGGAGAAGAAATCCACAACAATTTTATATTACACTAACTACTACAGAAAAACAAAAGTAACAGTACATAGTGTATGGAGACATTACATCACTATTCCCCATACATTCTGTTAAGTGTCCCATAAAGTAACACACTACATCATAACCTAGACATTTCACACACGATAAAATCTCTTGAGAAACTCTTTAACCACCTTGCAGCATTTTTAATCATACGCACAATATTTGGCACTTATGATTGTCACCAGCATGGAGAAGGTTAAATTAACCCTCTCCCTGCTGGATAAGTCTATATTTGGCACCTCAGATTGTCACCAGCATGCATATGATTAAATTAACCCTCTCCCTACTGGATAAGACACAGACACTACTGTTCAGTGCATCTCCAGTTGGAGAGGGTTAAAATAAGAATTCCCTATTCCTATAATTATTTAACCCATTTACCCCCAGAGGCCACTGGCTATGCCTAATATAGGGCAATATTGTGATTGATGCCACAAGTAAAAGGTTAGCAGATCATACAGTTATCTGTATCTGGTAAACATAGCTCTTCAACCGATAGATCATAATAATATACATGTATTTAATCCATAAATCGTGTAAGATATACATGTCTGTGTCTGATAAAAGGGTCATCAGTCATTGACGGTTTGACATGAGGGCTTTTTGAGGGATCGTTGAGGGTACTTTAACATTCTCATGATCAAAATGGGATGTTCTTATCTGTTAACTTTGATCACATCAGAGAAGCTAATATACTTGTTTGAAATATTTATGAAATTGTTTTGAGATAAAACAAAATTCCATACACAGTTTAAATCTTTTGATCATTGCATGTTTCAACAATTAAAGTCAACTCACTAAAAAAGGATTGACATTATTATTTTCACTGTAGCAGATGATAGGAAATTGTTAAAATGATGCTTGAACTTACAGAAGATAGTTTTACCTCACAATACTAGTATTACTTTCTGATAAGCAGCAAGATAAAACTTCTATTAAAACTTTGGTATTTATTTTCGATGATAAAAATATGCATCATAATACAATGTTTATTATCCAGATTTAATTTGCATTAATAAAATAATATTAAATTAAATTAGATGGTAAAATGTATATCACAGAGCCATTGGAACATATAAGAATTATCAATATACTGAGTAGTAGGTTAATTGTATAAAGATATAGTGTCATACAGATGATCAACTAATTAAATGGTACATGTATATAAAAATTACGCAAATATTTGAAGTATCTGAAGTGAATATGAATTGTCTAGAAAGGTCATTGCATGTCAGAGGATGCAAATTAAGTGGCTATGAAGTGGCATACTCACACACACACACAAATGTAATTGTTTTGCTATTTATGGAATCTTCTTGATGTCTATCTATGTAGGTAAGTAAAACAGGAAGGTTTATAAAGTATAAATACAAAATATTAACCCTCTCCCTGCAGACACTGCTCTTTAGGAATCTTTGGTTGCCTTCAGCATCGAGAGGTTTTGTGTTCATCAAATGATTCTTTAATGAGTTAGTTTTGAT
>JAUTBV010162018.1:3893-24498 GCA_032361325.1 Lepetodrilus fucensis | reverse complement strand
CTCTAAGAGTCGCAGATGGATTGCAGTGAAGATTTGTCAAACACACAGCGGTGGAAAGCTTTTTGGAAGTACAAACACGATTTTATGTATGTCAAGTGAATGTGCTTTGCAGTTATAGCTACCCAGATAGCACACCAGCATCGGACCGAGATCGGGCCAACATCGTATTCATCATCGGCCTGATATTGGCTAACATCATCGGCCTGCTAAAGCTTTGCTAAACGGCCTGACCTCGGCCTGATGCGGTTATCCGACATCGGCCAGAATCGGCCCAGCATCTGGCCGACCTCGACCCGACGTTGGCTAACACCATCGGCCCGACGTTGGCTAACACCATCGGCCCGACGTTGGCTAACATCATCGGCCCGATTAAGTTTTGCTAATCGGCCTGACATCGGCCTGACGCAGATATCCAACGTCGAATTCAGCATCGGCAGACTTTAGCAATCAGGGCAGATACCCAGGGCAGGACACTAAGGCTTGTCCTGTTGTCCGGGGCAAGTGGTTTTGGCAGTTGGTAGTAGATTGTCCGAATCAACCGATTTGTTAGAAATAAATACCGTGGCTCCCGTCCTCAACATTTGCCAAAAATTCACTCATGCAATAATATATATCAACAGCTCAGTGCACAACGGGTGCAGTAGTAGTCTTTCGGCATTTCAAACTTGCAGCACTAGAACTATAGCAGTGAAAGACATGTATATGTAATTAAAGGATAGCACTTTTCATACAACATTTCAATTATAAATTACATCTTAGAAGTTAGAAATAAGTTGTCTGCTAGCTGTCTGCTAGCAATGGCCGCCTAATTTCACGCTTCCCAAGATCCGCAGTGAATGAGGCAAATTCGGTGAAACATTATTAAAATAAATTATTGATTTAACCACTTTGATAATTTCAGCTGTATGTTTGGTTTTTTAAACAGCTTACTTATGATGACGAACTAATATTCTGGTTAATCTATTTATAGCCTAGTCGTGTTATTGCGAGCGGCGTTATACATCGTTGGGCTGACGGCGGCCTGAGCTTGAAAACCGATGACGATAATTTCAGTTGTGTGTCTGATTATTTAAACAGAGATGACTTATTATAACGGAATAATATTCTGGTTAATCTATTTATAGCTTAGAGTCGTCTTTTGAGAGCGGCGTTATACATCGTCGGACTGACGTCGGCCTGAAGTTGTAAACCGATGCCGATGGTATCCGACGTTAACGGCCTAATGCCGACCTCGGCCCGATGATGGTGTGCTATCTGGGCAGCTGGCACTTACGAGAGTTTTATGACCTTATATAGTGAATAACACGGCCATTCCATAACTTCGCAACACTCCGCTTATCTGTGGATGGCGCTTGGTTGCTCTGAATGTATCAGCGCTTCTAGAAACGATACCCCGGTCCCATGATCAGAATCTATTAATTCTGGGACTTTACTTAGTTCAAAGTATTCCGCGACATTTGTTCACAATGGACTGGTCATTAGATGGCCGATTAAAGCGCTGACATGTTACACTGTAGGTGTGTATTGCCTCTCCTTCTTAATTACAGTATTCCCTAGTTACCAATTCTACGTGACAATGACAAAGGATGCCTGGTAACAAGAAACGCAACGTCGAGGTGGGGGCGTGGTTAATTATTTCCTTAGCATGTATACAATCATAGATATCGATGGTCGTTTCGGAACTAACTTCATCATATAGATATCGATGGTCGTTTCGGAACTAATTTGAGCTATAAAAGCAATGTTCATTCATTTGGCCTATGTATCATGGCCTTCTTTTTCCTCCATATGTTTACCGCTCTAGTGTTGATTTCAACATAGTTTATTGACATACATTCAATGGGTTTAGACAGAAGCGTAAATACTTATCTCGATCCTCTCCCTATTTACAGTTTATAATAACATAGATCTATATGGTCCAGAAAGGTAGTGAAATATAGTGAAATATAATCAAACAAGAAGTAAAACAAGAATAATGTAGGCGGTAATCAATGGTTATCTCCTCATGGAGTTGAGAAGGATAGTGAGGGCACAGTGATCCATTGACTGGGGTAATACTAATGTAGCGCTTTGAGTATGACTTCGAGCGTGTCAGAGATATAGCGCATTATAAGTGTGTATTATCATTGTTATTATTCTTATTTAGTCGTATAGTAGTAGTAGTAGTAGTAGTAGTAGTAGTAGTAGTAGTAGTAGTAGTAGTAGTAATTATTATTATTATTATTATTATAATCATTATCATTATTATTATTATTAATTATTATTATTATTATTATTATTATTATGTACACTAGTGGATTTAGTGGATCACCTGTCTCATGTCGCTCTTAAAATCAAAACTATGGAACTCTTTATGGCACTTGCAAAAGACTTGCTGTTGTAAACCTATATGCACTCCTCTATACAACATAAATATACATGGATCCGCCCCTGATATGCATGAATATATAGATCTGATAAGAACTATAGGCTTACAGGCATATCTAATATAACATTTATATCAATCACTGTTTGTTGAAATAAAGGCAATAGCACCTAGATAGCACGTTATACGTGGCATACCGTGTATAATATCCGAGCTGATGATTATGAAGACATACATACACAATAATAAAGGTTATAGATATTGTGGTGAGTCTACCAAGTGAGTTAACGATCTTGATTCACGTTGATAACAGGTGTGCCACTATTTCTGCCTGAGTCATTCACTAGTGTACCTGGGTGAAATGAGACACTTTAATAGGAGACTTTATTTACTGAACACAATACACATTTTGACAACTTGGAGAATATTGAAGTCAATTTTCAGGTTTAGCTGAATGTAATACATTAATAGAAACACAGGGTGCAGTTTTCAATGGTTTTAATATTTATTTGAGGGAAATATAAGTTGAATTGAACATGCTTAAGGCTCATAATTTCTCCTTGAATGTAAATTATCAAGACTTCCTGTGTGTAACAAAATACATCGACACAATTTCAATAAAAGAAAGTTGGTTTCACGTTATGTACTGACAACCTTGACAAAAGGAAATACTTGAATGGTTTGAGATTTCATCACAGAAATAGGAATGTTCTTCAAATGTCCTTCATCTTTCTCAGTAGGACGTAAATTCCACAAACGAGAAACTAACCATAAATTATCATGATGGCCCTATATTTGAATACTTGTGTAAGGAAAGATGACTTTCTAAATATTTTAACTTTCCAGGATTGCAAATTATTTTAAACAAATAAAACAGACAAGTTTAGCTGGGAAGGCCATCAATATCACAATAATGTCTGTTTATTTCACAGCATTCACGCCACATAAAATTGCAAGTTGTGAATCACTCTGCATGAATGAATACACATGTGCATCTGAGAATATGACTGGAGGCATCCTGGTGGTCTTTTGAATGGACAACACATGAATAATACTTCTGAATTAACCAGCAAGTGTAACATAAAGAATTAGCATGGTTAACATGGTTAAGTTAACAACTGAAATGTTCTGAATGTGTAACACAAGGTATAACAATCATGATTATTCAATGATTGTACAACAAATAAATGAATGAACAGAGATAGTTAAAATATGTGTTGTGTGTTCTTTTAGCTATCTGCATTTGTTCACATTGTAACAACCTAACATGTTCATTTCACAAATAATGGTGGCCATTTTGGAATCTCATGTGATCAGCTACAAGTAGGTAACTACCGGTATCACCCTTATAAACATTACCCAGATAAACATCACCCTGGTAACCATCACCATGGTAACTATCACCATGGTATGCAGAATTTTAACCAATTATCTGTGAGTAATAGCAGCAGGCTGGGTGTTCTTAGTTTGCTGTAGGTAAACTGAATTTCATGATATTATCTGCATTTGTTAAAGAGGAACAGCCCAAGGTGAGTTATTCCTAAATGACACCCATTGGCATTGTAGATCTAAACGAGATTGGAATCAATGATGACAACATACAACTTCACACCTTCATCAGCCTCTAGTTTTAAAAGGAGATACTGTTTTACTATAAACTTATATTAAGTAGACCTGGCCCATGAAATTAAGAAACTTGTCCGAGTACGATTTCATGCTCATGGTTTTGTTAATAAATTCCCATATAAAATCTGAGCTTGAGTATGAAATTGTACTCAAAACGTTTCATAATCTCAGGGTCTAGCGAGGTAACAAAAGAAAAGCCCATGAACATATTTATATGATGAAATTACTTAACAATTAATCATATCAACAACATCTAATCTGGTTGTATTGGGTGAAAACATGAATAATAAACAATGTGAACAACGCAGATATGTGTGTGATACTATGTGATAACACATGCAGTCATACTGGCACTATATACATGTACATGGAAGACGGCTTACCTCTCTTCTGCATGAAGGCAAATAAGTCGTCCAGGAATTCCTTCCTCTTCGGGTCATCACTCAGCTCATACAGCTGAAACACATCCTAAAGTTTAAATTCTTTAACACAGTCAATTACCCAAATATGGCACAAAGTTAAACAACAGACTAAACTTTATCTTTTATATTTCATCAATAAGTTCTTAATAATTTCATTTACATTATAACTTTTCAATCATAATGAAATGCTATATTGTATTTTAAAATTATATTAATCACATTGACTGTCATTCCAGAGGAGTCTATATTTATATTTTCAATGAATTATTGAGTCCCGAATAATTAGGAGTGTGGCTGTCAGGATACCCATTGGTTTCTTGTGCAATTATGAAAAGTATTTAAAAAAATGAACAAATATTAGGGTTCATTAGACATAAAGGGTACCCATTGGTATCCTGTGCAATTATGGACAGTGAAAAAAAACAAATGTTAGGGTCCATATACAAAAAAGGTAGCCTATCCATTGGTTAAAACAGTGTTCACATATTGTTACAGCATGTGAATATGCATTTTTTTTGGGGGGGATTCAGCCGTTGAATAGTATAGTCCTACCAACTTCAACCATCATCTGAATACTGTAACACTGAATTGAACATTTGTTGCCTGCCATTTCTGACCTTTGATCTCTGCACATTTTCCCTATTGGATTGTCTACATTCATCCCAGACTCGAATGCATGCTCATACATATAATATCTCAGATTTCATATCATATACAATGTTAATGCCTTGAGGCTGAGATAAAGCAACATTGGCAAGACATTGTGAATGTAAATGGCTGTATCAATTTGTCTTTAAGTTATGGCTTCTGAAATATATGCATGAACTATTCCATATCAATTTCCCCTTTAATGTGGACCATAAAATATACATAATAACACAGATCTGGGAATTGAAATCTGAGGAAATAAATTCTAAAGTACACCCAAAACATAATATGAAGAAGAAATAGCATATATAGCTATTTAAATCATGCTATTTGTCACTACCATGAATGCTGGATTATTGTGTTAAAGAAAAGAAAATCTGTGTTTCATTTATCCTATTCTACAACATCAAAATGGAATGATACTCAGAGAATGTATTCTCATGGTCTTTCATATGAACCCTTCTGTCAGCCAATCAGATAGCTTCTGATCACATTTTGTTCACACTTTTGACTGGTACATCTCATTTGATTGGCTACTATATTAACTTCCAATATGCACCACAGAGAGGTCATCAAAGGTCAGCAGGTCAGATGTCCAAAATAATGTTTATTAGATTGACTTTATTTACCACTGTTCACATAGTAGACTAGTTCATGGATCTTTATCACTGAAGTAAAAACATATTGGTTTGCCACTCCTAAAGTAAATTAACTATCACACCAATATAATTGTGCATTTAGCAATGTGTTCTTCTGTCTTAAATAAATGTGATTTTAAGTCGATTCATCAAGGGCATGTTTTACTTGACTACATGCATAATCTATTGATTACATTTATAATTCACTAATATTGTAAATGGTATTTTAAATGTGTTCAATCTCAACATAAGCATCACGTTGTCGCTAGCAGAACAAATAACAATTTATGGGTAGTACGAACTACCCTAGACTAGATTGGAACATAATTAGAAATTTGCGCTCAATCTTTGAACGATCTTTCTCGACAATGCCTCCAGGAGAAATATGGCAAACCAATATATTGCTAAGATCAGCTCAGGTATCAAGCTGTAGTTGTATTCTTAAATCTCCAAAATGTAATTTGAATTTCATTAAACGTTACCATGGATTACATCAAGAGAATGTTTTAAAACCTTTTCCCCATCTCTATGCATGCACATGATGGCATTCTTTACGGTAATATGATAATGTTTTCATTAATCCCTTGGAAGAATAGGATTGCTAATATACTAGTATTACTTGAATTATTCTAATCTCCCAAGTGCTGATGCATTGATACGCAGTAACATTAAACTTTGAGCTGAATATTTAAAGCTATTCGGAGTAGGCATCATAGAGTAGTATAATGTAGTGTCACTTATGACCTTTTATCAATCTGATAAAAAAGTAATGTACATATATAAAGAAAGCCATCTACACTATTCCACAAAACATTGCTAATAAATCTGCCTGTTTGATTTGATAACAAATACCTTATTCTATGCCGCGTTGAATACCAAATGAATAGAATATATTTAATGATGAGAGGTACAGTCGTCCAATAGCTATGCTACAATGTATGATTATATATGTTCAACACAATAGAAAGTCTTTGCATGGCTACCAACAGCAGTCTGGGTTTATTCTGTCCGATAAATTGGATCTATTTCACGCATAATGACATTTTAAAATGAATATCAAATCCATGTTTGAATAATTCAAGTTTACCCAGGTGTATGTATTGATATCAAAATAGAATTTTCTCTGGATAACTTTATTCATTTGAGAGATAAATGTTACATAGGCATAAATCTGTACCCAAATGTCAACACGAATGAAAGTAATATAACCGTTCTGAACATTTATTAACACAAGCAGTCAAATGTTGGTGTATTAAATAACTTACATTCATATTTAACCTTAAACTTAATATTTAATTTAAGATATCCTATGATTTATTTAAAATGTCTATATCAAAATGCAAATACTAACCAGCTGCTAACATATGAAATACATATCTAAGATACTAATTTTAATTAAATTTCACAAAATAAGAAACAAACCAATCTTCAGAGCAGATGTGTAGGATACCGTTTTGAACAATATGCTACATGCAATGAACTCGTTCACCTAGTAATCATCAAACATTAAGCTTTTCTTTCAATGTCATAACAGCCCATGAATATAGTGACAAATCCATGCGGAATTGAATCTATGTAAAACGAAAGTAGAGAATTGGTTCGGCCCCCACAGCGCGAATTATTAACTATCTCCGGAAAGATTAAAGAACTTTCGCGCTTCATAAATACCAGGAGAAGTAAATTAATGTTTTATATCATCCCATCAATATGTAAATCAAAATGCTTATACTTCAGCTGACTGCTAGATATATAGTATCTCTGGGGGAGGGATACGTTGTTATTGAAAGAATCACTGCTATGTTAAACTGCCTTTCCAACTGCTGGACAATACCTTCAAAGGAAGCGAACATCCCTAAGTGTGATATTGCAAGCGGCGGAGAGAAAACATTCTTTCTTAAGACGGAGCTCCAGCTTCACAAAGATTTAATCAAATTTATACAAATATATAAATATTTGTCCACTGTATAAACCCGGGGCTTTGATACCGAGCGTTGTATGTGAGCAGGGCCATGGACTGAAGGTGGGGGATATGTGGATTGGGAACAATCAAAAGAAAATGTCTTCCAATTTCACAGTCATCAACAGGTGCGAGATGATAGCATTTTTCTGATGATCAATTTCCTTTCATCAAAGAGATATCGTAGGTTGGTGTGAATCGCGCTTTAATCCGGTCAGTCAAGGGAATCATTTAATTTAGTGGAAATTGAGAAACAACTGGGTGAGGTTGCAACAAGGGATGGCAATGAGACCTTTCTACATATACGAATAACAATCAAGAACAACAAATAAAGCACGTGGCGAGAGCTCCGCTAGATTCCGGCACTGCAGTTATATTGGATGCAGAATCATAAGCGCTATTCTCCTTTCCACTCCGTCAACACGTGAACGATAAAGAACATTCAAGAGCTGGTATAAAGCATCCTAACAGAAAATGGACCCACTTTGAGACACAATAAAAGCTACCACAAATAAATTCCCAGAAGTACGATAGAGGTTAAGATTGAAAAGAACACAGGAATTATAGCGTCAATGAAAGTGATCGAACCATAACAAGCGAGCACAACACATGTTTGCTTTTCAGCTCACAAAAAGCACTTCATAATGCGATTCAAGTCGCAACAAATCCGACCCGTAGGCACTATAAAGGGGTATCGTACCCGGGTCCGAGATGTCCCCTCTTTCAGGACGGTAAATACTGGCTAACTGGCGTGCATCACGTTACCGTGTCCACTATAGGCCGTCTACGTTGTTGACGTTAATTCACGTGCTAAAAGTAATTCCAATTATTGCCGTTTCTTAGTTAAACATAAGAATGTTGTAAAAACAAAATCAATAAATAAATACAACTACTGAGAACATTAATTTTAAATTGAAATCGAACTTCTTGAAGATCGCGTTGACTTGGAAGAAATGCATTCTTTGAAATGATCGTCCGATTTAATTAATTTATTTATTAAGATCAAACTCTCGTTTAACACGAAACAAAGATATGAAAATCAGTGATTTTGGTGCAGAATTACCATCCGCATGGAATGCCCTTCGACAGCTCACGGCGACGTCCAATCAAATGCTAAAATGCCGGAATCTCTGTCGAATATGAGGAATATTTGCGCGCTATAAATCAGGGTATGAAGTGCGATTCGACGGTATAGGACAAGTTAATTCTTTATCACAGAGAGCCTGAATAAGCACTGCCTTAATTGTCACTAATCAGACAACCATCAAGGCAGATCAAATTTAGGTTGTAATTCCAGAGGACGGAATGTGCGCATAGCATTCTTACTTCAAATATTCATACGAGATCATTGATTGCAAATTACAGGTGATTAAGGTTTTGTGTACAAGGTGCTCGTCCGATAATAAGAGGGGACATGCACCGAGCTCTGGGTGGACTTCATGTGGTAGTGGGTACTTCATTTGGTAGTGGGTACACCGTACGATGATAGGCAGTGATCACGACTTATAGTCAAAACCTAGATGAGTAAATACAACGCTATCAAACTTAATATTCATTCACATGTCTCACGTTATATAATCATAATAACAAAGTTGTGCTGTGGCATTGTATATGTGTGTGTGTTACTACCAGGAAATGCATGCAAATAGGTAATAATATACACGAAGTGATAATTGTTGTTTAATTTTACAATATTAATATTAATGGTGCAAAGAGAAAATATAGTATAGTTAAGCGTATGGAAAATATTAATCCCAAGACTATATGCTGGGTACCTTGAGTTCATTGTATTAAACATATAATACTATTGTGTACTATTGTATTATAGACGCCCACTAAGTATGCATTAATGTTGAACTAGTAGCAAGGTCACCAATGTCAGAGTGCGTGAACTTCATGATATTCATAATATTTATTTTTCAAAATTTCAAGCACCATACTTTGAATTTCCCACGTTCACAGAAACCCTGGTATAGTACCGTTCACAGTTTATAAACATATTTAGATTGTATCACCTTTGCAAATGAAGCCATCCACAAATGCCATCTAACATAATACCCGGCTATATTTGGATACGCCTGTGCTGACAAAGAAACGTATTTAATTCCATTTGTAGACAATTACCTGTAATTGGTGCGGTTACCTGTTATAACAAGCCATCGTTATGTCACTTCGTCTAATTCCGCGAGCATTCTTGTCTTTCCTTGAATTACGTATCATTACGAATGACACACGGTAAGGAAGAATTACCAAATTGTCCCATTTCAATTAACCTGCTCTTGGCGGCCCTAAGATTCGCGGTTCTCCGATCTCTTATCGATAATTATACTGGACCTAACCAGATTACGGGGTGACTCGAGTAATTTTCTAAAAGGGGTTTGCTCTCTAGTGTAGAACTCAGTGGGGGAGACTACGGCGGGTTGGTGCATGATTTAGTGGGCACCAATGGTCTCAGTCGCCACGTGGTGCCATAAAATTACCTTAAAGAACAAACGCGCCTCAATTACAGAAACAAGTACTCCGCGAGGTACTTTAATATTAAACTCGATTGTCGCTGTCAAGACGTATTTTCACACTGGTCATTGTAGGAGACTACCCTCAAATCGAGCCGTTACACACTCACGAATTCATGTCTCTTGATAATTGTCCTCTATATTAACACTTAAGTCTCAAGGGAAATTCCTTCACAATTAGTTCGCCTTTCATTCTTTCCTAAGACTCGTGTAACCTACAGATAAAGATGTCGTTTTGCGACCGCGAGTCGGGCACTAATGCTATTGCACAAGTCATGAAAAACGCCAAATGTCATCCCCTAATTACAGACGAAATGTCTTTTCGCAGCGAGTCTCTAAAATCCATGGATTCGCTCGGCGCTAGCTCGGGATGATCGCAAAAGTTAGGAGCACGGCAAATATTTGTGGAAGATCAAGGCGAAATGTATACTTAAGCATTCTTGGCAAATCCTAGACTTTTCAATATAAGAATCAGCCCTAGTTAATAGAGAATTGAGGTAATCTACGCCTCTTTCATCTCCCTACTTCCTTATCCCAGCCCAGATTAAGAACGCTACGAGGATCCTATGGTATTCTTCCTACATGTTTTAAGCACACCTGAAATGGCCCTTTATGATTTAGATGGGAAGTATGGCACTTTGAAAGGGATCACAGTCTCCCCTGATTTCGCCAGCACACTCCGCAGACTCGTTTCACTTAAGATACGCAGATGTTTGTTTAATTTTAACTTATCCTGAAATATTGGCATCGCCATTGCGAACAGAGCTTCACGTGTCTTTGAAGGATGGTGATATTCATTCATATGAAAGTGCCGCTGGCGCAGAGCCCGGATGTAGAAATCACTTGGTCATGATATGTGGCATGACGTCATTTACACGTGAAACGTCAAAGCACGTATATATGTGCTGGCTGTCTAATGCAATATAATAAAAACGTAGGTAAAATCATGGGATTGAAGTTTTAGCTATAGTATACTCAATATAGATAATTAAATGTAAGGTAAGGGTAAATTATGTTTATTTCGCTATTATATTGATTCTAGTTGTAGCCTGCTATACAAGTATCCTGTATACGGATATGATAAGTAGGGGAGATGAGGAGAGAGGGAGAGAGGGAGAGAGAGAGAGAGGGAGAGAGAGAGGGGGGAGAGAGAGAGAGAGCGAGAGAGAGAGAGAGAGAGAGATAGAGAGGAAGAGGGAGAGAGAGGGAGATAGCGAGCTAGGAAGGGATAACAAGATAGGGATGGTTAGAGAGAAAGAGAGAGAGAATGGGGGAGGGATTGAAGATGTAGGGAAGTAGGAAGTAAATGTGAGAGAGAGGAAGGTTGGACTGCATGCAGTTGAAATTACCCATTCATGTTAATCGCGGATTTCTAGTGGTGGTAGAATAGCGCAAACTACGAGATAATCCAGCATTCCTCCTTTTAATTTTTGGACAAGAATGAGGAAACGTGACTATACAAATTGTATTTACACAACATGATGAAATATCTTTGAGGTCGGCGTATTTACGGTGAGATGGAAGTTAATTGAATTAGTCTTTACTTGAACAACTGCTCTCATTGTGTCCCCATGCCACTGCAATGTTAATGTTAGAAAGGCAAACACTCGGGGTAAATGTACCAACAAGAAAAACGAGAACAGTTATACAGGATGTTTTGCTCTCAATCCTTTAAGACATTGCTGAGCACGACAGCTATTAACCGCTGTAAATGTGGAAACAACTATACGTAATGATACAAGAAAGATCTTATCTGGAATACAGATCTTAGATCTACCTGCAATACATATCTTAGATATACCTGCAATACAGATCTTAGATCTATCTGCAATATAGTTAGTTCTGAATGTGGAATTGACCATAATGAAGTATACGTCTATATTTAGGTCCCCACACGCCAGAATGAGATGCGAACGAAATTCGCCTCCAGTGTGACCTTTACATTTAAGTGTCTCATATACTAATGTCATGCATAGATGTATATAACGTTACAACTGAATACATACGTCCTGCCAAAATAATTATTAAATTTAATATAACTAGTACGAAGATGATTTCATTAGAGTTGATAAATAGAGCCATTCCTTGGCAGTGCCATGTTCGTCTACTGGCTTTGCACGTGTGTGTCCATCCTCTGCTGGCACTGTCTATGAGCGCACGAGCAACTCCCTACTGACCGCAGTTGACCACACTAAAATATTAACTATATCATGGAATGCCATGGCAGAGAGAGAAAAAAAACCAAGAAAAAACGTTGAGTTAATGAATCAAGCCACATTGAGCGATGACGTTTACAGTAGTATTATATAACGAATTAAAATGAACCATACAATTGTCATTTTATATGGGTTACATTTTTAAATTTGCTTAGTGTATTTATTGTTTAAATATAGAGCTTTGAACAATGTTTCACATACAGGCTTCTATGTCTTATTCTATGGTGTCAAAATAAAGATATTTTGAAATAGATAAAGTTCGTTGGATGTATATACTATGTGACTAAGAAATAACTCGGCAACGCACATTTTTCTGATAATTACTTTTGTCTAAAATTTGGATTTGTAAATTGTGGTAGATGCGATTATTACACGTCTTAGTATTAGTTAAAGTATTAGTTTGTGTTCTTACATATTATTAGGATATGTTCATCCATTGTGGTACAGCGATGATCGTGAAACATTACAATGATCACAGAACATGACATGTTAATTATGACAAATTAACTTGCGTGGTTATTTATTACGAATACTATAGTTCGCGAACGTTTTGAGACACAAGTAAGTGCATAATTCTGGAACATATTCATCTTCGACCTTAAATTCTTATATAACTTTATATTAGTGATTTAATCTGAAATAAAATATATTCACATTTCTATACACATGTTTGCCGATATTAAAAGTTATATACCCATACTGATAAAAAGAAGATGTTTGCAAAATATATTAAGATATATATGTGGGGAAACTTTCGTTTTGGGCTGATGCCAATTATTCCAAGGAATATACGCAAGACATGTCGTTTGTAGCGCTGACAGTTAATATTATTAAAACTGGTATCACCTTCATGCTTCGTACATGTGGATTTGATACATGCGGATCTGCGCATGCACACGTGCATATCCCCGCACGTATTATGTAAAACCGCCAAATACTCTCATTTCTATCGAAGTTATCTCTATATAGACACACATGTACATTCAGTTCCCCGTAGGTTGCTAACTTTTACACTATTAGCTGTTATTATGCAATATTTGTAAGATAAAAATCAAAGCATATTTTCCAGACAATGCATAGAGCACAGTGAATTTGTAGGAGAACAGAATTAGGGCCATGACAAAGGACATATGTGTTTAACAATTTGGTCGACAATGTGACAATTAGAAGCAATTAGAGTTGTATTTGCCGAGCAAACAAGTTGGACGTGTGTTTTAGTTCCTTTGACGCCAAGACAGGTATCGAGGAGAAAGACGAGTCTGAATATTTAATCACTTTTCACTCTGGTCACCGCTAGAAATTAGACAGCAAACCAACTTCTATCTTTGGCATATGTACTCAAAGATCACGTAAGTTGTTCTCTACTGTCTTTAGGTTACGATTAAAGCTGCGGTCACGCCAAGCCCGATAACGATAACCATGGAAACGGTAATCGAATATCGTTCCACGAAACGGTCACGCAGAAACCGATATATCGTTCCAGAAGGAGACCTTGCTTTTCATTCGATATCGTACAGATATCGTTGTCTCAATTTGGAGCGAATATATTATACATACACTATTTATTATTATTATTATTATTATTATTATTATTATTATTATCTATATTATTATTATTATTATTATTATTATTATTATTATCTATGCATGTATAGGAACAAGAATACTGTTGAATGATTTCTTATTGTAGAATAGTTTGTGGATTGTTACAATCAATTGATGGATAATGGTCAGCGACCATTATTTATTATATTATAATGAATTAAACCGTCCACACTTGTTTCATCCGATGCGAGTATAAATGGGATGTGTCTGACTATTTATTATTTCCTCACATCCTCAGTAGTGTGGCCTTCAGAGTACGATCAGGCGAGACTATTGTACAAATCAAAGACGTACTTCCTCAACTACATGGCATGGATGAGTAGAGCACTCACTCACCCTGTATTGCAATGTTATATAAATTATTATGCTCAAGGGAGCAATTGAACATGTTTAAGAATCAATACTTTTTACTGCGAAAGCGAAACGTCTTCACAGTCTTATAGACACTTATATGTTTTGCATTTTGGAAAATCGTCATCACAGATCGTATTTCACTTATAAGCCAAACAGACAGAAGTATTTATTAGCGCAAACTATTACAATTGTCTCTGGCCAGACAAATGTAAATATTATGACGAGAATGGATATAATATTATTACATATTTATAATCTGAAATCCTTCATACGTTCATATCTAACTGTTGCCTATGGGTGAACAATTCCCGCTGCATGCGACGTAAAACATACATTAATTCATTCATATCTAACTAATTATACATGTATAAGAGATTGGCGAGGCAGAACGGTTTGCATTGTTACATATATACGTGGATATTAAAAAATTGCCAGTGTCAATAAGACATGCAAAGTTTCACAAACGCCAGAAAATCGCGTTACCACGTACCAGGTTCAACAGAAAGTCGGGGGAAAAACTTAGAAAGTCGTTGGAAAAAGTGAAGACAATACGCAATCCTGGACAGAAATAGATGGAACGAAATGATATCCATATGTAAAAATGTATGTTTTCTTAACCCGCCGTGTCGCTGACAAAGACTCCGCTCCCCATTGATACATATCAGTGATAGCGATGTGAAATACACATAGCACACTGCACTGATTATATATTTATTCAGCTTAGAATATAACACGCTCGTAGCGCTACGATGCGTTTTTATGCTATCATAAAACATATTTTGCCTGATCGGGAGTCATTTTGGTGGCTATTATGCGATCTCAGATCAAGATGAGATAACTGGGAACCCAATAAGAAAATGGAAACAAATATATTTTCAACTTTATTCAGTATCAAATCACGGTATATTGAGCCCACTAAAGGGCAATATATATAATCTGTCTAAGAATATTTCCATCTGGACAATGTTTAAAGTGATATCGTCTGCCATGGCTTAAATGGAATAATTAAACATCCATTAAGTACAACGTTTAACTAATACATTTTACTGTTATAGAAGCGAAATCTACTTTATTCTGCTACTTTCGTAATTTCGAATCCATTTCATGGTTTAGAATATCTAGTGAATAAATTATCACGAAAGAACAAAAACTCATTTGACTCAAAAGAACAACCAAACTCTAGCTTAATTACATTCATTCTCATCAACATATGTAATACAAATCAACAAACAGGAATGTGATAATTAATACACGCTTTGGTGAATTTACGATTGAATCTAAATCAATATGATCGAATAAACACAAACTTGCCATCGATTTTGCAGTTTCCAGTGTAACATCAACAATAATTGAAACTTTCAATTAGACCTTCTTACGACTGAAAACAAAACATCTGTAGGAAATAAAATGTATAGTTTCCACGACTGGCTTTGTCTCAAAAGCATCGGAGCAAAACACTCATTAAAGTTTTACATGGTAATCAAGCGCCATTTCCAATGTTCCGTCTTTCAATGAATTCTATTACAAATGTCTAGGGTTCGTACAACACGCTTCCTGATCTGGCTAAGACATTTCTTAATGAGTGATTAATACACTTTCACAAACTAACTGCATCACTTTACGGACGTGTCACCGCGTGAGAACTGGAGTACCCGCTATACTGCTTCACCACTCTATTGTTCATGTTAATCTGTGACTTATCTCACGGACTAATCTGAAAACTAATATCAGCTTCTGTTAATTCGTTTTATAGATTCTGCATCAAACCTTGGAGAGTTATGTTTGAGAGGAAGTATCTGCATTGGTCGGCTAATAAATGACATCATCAGCAGTATCATCAACAGTATCATCATCATGGTCGTCGTCATCATCATCATCATCATCATCATCGACAATATACTAAGCACATCTATGTACACTTCATCATCTTCAACGAGATACGACATCTATACAAAGTGTATTTGACATCGATCACATGCATATTTTAACGATAGGAAAATTTTAATGTACAACTAAATAATAATGAGCTCGGTAAAACGTCATTTGTCTCATAGACTAGAAATGATAAACTATGTTTTCGCCTCCATGCACCATTTAATGAGACATATAGGAAATTAATATACTGGTGTAATATTTCCAATAAAGCAGAGAAGAGGTATCGCGAAACTCGTATAGTGGGACTGTATCACCGCAGTGCCCTTTGTGATATGCTGCAGATATGTATCCGCTATCCATCATTATAAAATCATGTATTGATAATGCGTTTTCTACACTTGAACCTGTGACGGAAGTGGGAATCTTAGACCCTATAATAACTTCAATCAGATCGGCCATAAGGGAAAAGTGAAGCCTTTGCTGAATAAGTTTGTAGAAAACGCAATAATTTGGAATTGGATATTTTTAATGAATCATATACAATAAGATATATGCGTCTCGGTACTCTTGTGGTCAGTTGGTCTATCACTAGCTGCCTAATAATATAGTTTAACCCTCAAACACATGGAAACACGTAGCCTATACCGTAATCTACAAAATTTAAGTTGGTCAGCGAAGTCTATAGATATAGAGGAATTGAATCTCATTTGAAGCATTGGACACTTTTATTAATACTCATTTTATTAATACTCAAAATAGGCATACTAACATTAGATCATTAGTAACATTAGCATATTTATATGTATTCCTACCATGCATACTAATTTTAATTGTTAAAAATAGTTCTGTCTGTCCGCCTATAAATGACTGCCATGGACGTGGATTAACACTTCATATACATGTACTAAATTTATTCCATAGCGTACAGTAGCCAGGCCTACATGTGAAAGGCATGCATGGCCATTATTTTCCTCGCACTTGTTTGTCCTCTAAATATTTGAAGACATCAGGTAATTTCAAGGACAAAGAGTAATTAAGCTAAAGCAATGAAATTTGGAGGTGTGGGGACACTGATCTCGGAGCAGTGCCAAATCAAAGGATAGGTCCGGGGAAAGGACGGGCGATCACGTGACATCAGAACCATGGCCCCCTCTGACCCCTGCAATGTGATTGTGCCCCGATTCTAGGGGCCTAAGATGTCGATGGGCCGAGGACCGGTGTCGGCGTGCTCGGGTCGGGGTCTGCGACGCTGGGGCAAGACGACGATGACACGTTCCACGGGGCGAAGGTAAACACACGGCTGCTTACGGTGGCCCACCGTGCCAGTTTAGCAGTCCTTCAAAACTTAGGGCAAAAATCACAAACCGATTTGAATAGGATGGCAGGCTATTTGCACACCTTATTCTTTGTTGATTTCTCACATTTTCAAGCAAAGAAAAAGGCATGACAAATGGAATCAGATCGCAATTATAGTGAATAAAGAACTCGGTTTGACCGGACAACCGGGAACAAAGCCTACGGGGGGTTTCCACGTCCGACTACAGAGGACAAGTCATTAAGGGAACACAGAGAGTGTGATAGAGGAGGAATGTGCCTTGTTATTTGTAGATAGCTTGTAAATTCACTTGGGAATTGAGAAGGCTATGCACAGATAAAAATATGAAATCGAGTATCAATTCTGTGATAAGCATGAGATATAAAAGCTAGCATAAGTAGAGAGCCAGCTGGAGTAATGCTTATGATGTAAAACGAGCCATGAAGTCTATTCCACTCGAGATATCAAAATTTGGGCCATCGAGAAGACGATGCCAAACGTCCCGTGGACCACAGGGATTACGATACGGGCTTATAATTTGATTCCTAAATTAAGCAGGAAATCGTATTATATGTGTCGTCGTAATTGTCCCATCTGGATTCAATATTGGCCGATTGAAGCAACATGTTTTGATTGATGTGTGATAGCAACCACATATGAGGAGGGGTGCCTGGGATTGAGAGGCTAATCTTTCACTTCTAGCCCTTTTCCAGTCAAATCCGAGCCGACTTTGTTAATTACAATTACACGTAGCGACGATGGATAGCCGTCCGTCTAAATGTGTCCGATTTTCTCAATTCCCAGCAAATTAATTCTTGTCAGCTGGCTTCACGAGAGGGAAGAAAGGCGTTTTGTTTCCAAGCCCTCCATATTAAACCACCATAAATATTTTAACCCACACAAGTCAACTCATTTCGTGTCTGCCATGATCTATTTGGAGAGCAGGATTGAAATAAAATTACATTAATTAATCTATATGCTCTCGAAAATCGCACTTATGACTGGTGTGAATTTACCCCGTGACATTTAAGATATACGAGTTAGGATAAGTTGTGAGGTACGCACTGTATCCTCCATAGAAGTATATTTTATTGACGCAGGCTTAACCCGGAGTAAATTAACAAAGAATTATTTCTATGCCATACCGAACAATGACATAGATTTGGAATCAGAATGAGTGTATAGCAAACCCCAGCCGTATAAAAGATGAAATCTTGAGTAAACTAAATCATTTTTTTCGATTAAATTCGATGAAAGGAAATCGTGATGAAATTAAGTATGTTACATTTATAGTGGAAATTTTGCTAGATACGGGATCACATCTGTGCCATTCATTTGATATCCCCATCACTATATTTCTCAATATAAATACATTCACAGATTCACAAATATTGACACAAGTTGTCTTTCAATACCAGAGACGCAGTGATCATTTCGCGTCTGATGTTTATGGAAAAGCACATGCCCTAGGTTAGTCGATGCTCTGATATTTATAATTACAAACATTCATCATTTTTCGCTTATAGTACATTTACTAGAAATCAAATGTTTACGCTGGTAACATATCAAATATTACAGCAGACATACGCAAATATAGCACACCGGCTTAAACTTTGACAATATGTCGACATATACAATTGCACGTCTACGCGAAGTGAATGTGCAAATTCCTTTTTGTTATACATTCGTAAGAAATGTTGAATTTGAATGGAACAATACAGATTCTGGAAACATGGTGTGAAATGGTTTTGGATCGACTGCAATTATTGAGCAATTATCACCTAAGTAAGACACTGTTTGATACAGCAATCCGACACATTAAACATTTACCTTGCGTCTTGCTCTGTAGAAGCATAAATTAGAACATAGACTTGATGGCCTTTCATTCAATTAGTGAAGTGGGCTACATTCGGTGTGTTCATTAATTAAACACCTTACGTCTTTGTGTGACTTCTACCGTTATCATGGCACTGCACAATGATATACATACACATCGTGAGAGTGACAAAACCATGTCAATAAAACCGATCGACACCCTCGGGACTAGACGGGCAATTAATGAAGATGTGCTCTACAACATCAAGTATCTTGTCTTTAAATCACAATGGTACACATCGACGGCGATAACAATAGCAACACAAGCGCAAATAAAACACTCCTATGTCGACATGCACCTATTGTTGACATAAGAATGTTTAAGCAATGTAACGGGATAAGAAATACGAATGATCCCTAGTTTCATGTCATGCATAATAAATGATATTCTATCAAAGTATGGAGCCAATGCACTCAGCGAATGATTTCACTCCAATGGTTTATAACCGTTTATAGATCGTAAGTCTTTTTATATGGACGCGGATGGACAAGTCATGGCTCCCAATGCATTGCGCTTCATCAAAATTTTATCTTAATCTCACTTTTCTACGCAAATTCTTATTGCCACAGAAAATCAGACGAACAATGGACAAATGTACGGCAAATACTTTATTCTCTCAATCGCTTCACGAAGCTTGATTTCTCTCTCCCACGACACCAATATACAGAAATCAAGTGAATTTTTAACTAGGTGAACAAGGTCTAGTTTTATATGAGAGTAAACTAGATATAGAAGCCTTTTAGAAATACAAAGAATGAGATGTTCGGGTCTTACTGCCATACTGGCGACTTGAGACAAATGGCTTTTGGTCTGGGATCAATAGCAATGTACTGATTGCTCTGGTTCCATTCACCGTAATCTTGATGTCATTGATCACTTTGTAGAAAGGATATATCGACGTTTTATTATGTACAGCTCTACACAAGAGTGTCATTATCAATATTTACACAGAGGAGAGACAGAGTGGCAGGTCAATTGTTAGTGTTGCAATAATGTTTATAAAATAATTAAGTATCAATCAATTAAATATTCGTTAATACACCGACGCCTACAGGATTTTCAATGTGTGGATTTCGTATTAACGACGATACATAATATATCCAATACAATTAAATGACACAACATTGATATTTATTTTATTTATTGACTGTATTTCCTGGGGGGGGGGGGGGGGGGGGGGGGGGGGGGGGGGGGG
>JAUTBV010162007.1:0-10008 GCA_032361325.1 Lepetodrilus fucensis | reverse complement strand
GCACGACGCTCTTGTAGGCTACAACTATTGTAACGTCAACGCTTTCTATTGTGGCGGGAGCCCAGTTACAACTTTTGTAGCGCTACAAGAGCGTCCTGTAACAGGCGCATGGACGAACCCACGTTTGTATGCTAAACCATAATTGCATCGTGGCGGCTTGCTGTATACTAGTAGGTATAATATCGTTAACAACACGGGCGCGGTTGAAGTCATTCACTGAATATACATACACTGAACATCTATATCAATGAACATCAGTCAACACTGTATGGTACTCGTCACTCGTCTTAGCAGTGCAGTGTTTGATATAATAGTAGCCCTAGCTACTCGTCCTTTCACTCAAACCATCAATCAACGTCTTGACCCAGTTCCTTACAGTCTCAAAGTAATACGAGAAATTACGGAGACCAATTTATCCCAATCTCATGAATGGACAACATGTTAGTATGACAAGGACACTAACGAATCGATGACTCAGCATGGAATGGGTGACAACGTGTGGTTTGTATACTTTTAACTTATGGGCGTAAATGAAAGGGAAATACGTCTATAGCTCGGCATGGTCGTTACCATGCAGTCACTTGATAAAGTAATCTATGATGGAACCATCTTTATAGATAAGCACCCATGGACAATTTCTGGTCACTTTATGGAAACAGCTAATAACTAATGGCAGGTGATATATACCAAACGCATTTACTGTGCTAGAACTCGCGAAGTGGAATCCGTTAATTACATCCATTGGACAAAGCATTACAATACCCGTAACATCAGTTTGATAGGTGAACAATTCAGATGACAGATTGTATTAGTAAACATGAAGAACTTTTAACACAATCTATGTATTGACGTCGACAGATCAGAAAAAAACATTACATGTATTTCTAATTCCAGTTCATCACGACTTCGCATTTAGGAAGTACATCACCAGTGAAACATTTTGTTACCACGGAGCTGTTAAGTATAGTATTCAAGTCTGCACGAAGGCTGTGGCGATGATACTATATTCTTAATGTCAGTTTCTGGTCACCTTCATTAGACGTATTTTTGTGATTCAAACAGACCATATGTACAATGTATTCCTTTGCAAGGTGAGCCTTGAAATGAAACACATACAATAATTTCGCGCAAAGACATGTGATAAATCAGTGTTACAATGACGGCAGCATTACGTTGCCATGCTGTGACAATAGACGATCGGGAAGTTCCTGGAGCGGGCCCAGGATACCAGTCATTGGGTGAATCCCACACTTCCTTGTTGGCACTGCTATAGTTTGGCATGACATTCATTGACACCCCGATTTCGTAGATTATCTCGGTAAATACTTCATGGAATGAAAGACAAACAAAAAACCTTCCATATTCTTTATTTCATTTTACCTAACCAAAATAAAAATAAAAATAAATATTGCCCCAGTAATAAAAAATCTGTATAACGATCACCAAATATTTTGAGTAAGTATTATTTTATGCAGGGGGGCGACGTTCGAAAGAAGGCACAGGCAAATAGGCTGAATTTGCACGTGCGGGTACGTGAAGAAGAGCTTCAGGACGTGAAAATCGAGCCTTTTTTTTACATGTTCCTTCTTTCGAAAGTTGTCCCTCTGCATAAAATAATACTTAGTCAACATATTTAGTGATCGTTACTGGGGCAATATTTATTAAAAAAAAGAAGTTTTGGTTGGGTAAAATGATATAAGAACATGGAGTTTTGGTTTTGTATTTACCGAGATCATCTACGAAATACGGGTGTCAATGCATTTCATGCCAAACTACATCCTCGAAAACCCAGGCCATAATGACTACACTAATCTCCGTCAAATACCCTGGGATCACTGTCTATATAGAACTCCGTTTTTTACTACCGTTCGCCAATATGAATATTTTAATAAATTATATAAGCAACCAATCAGAGACTAGACATGCGACTGGTGCGTGGGGCTTACGTCAGCTCTTGTAGTGATACACGCGAAATAGGCGGAGATAACTCTGAAAACATGGAGTTTTCGAGGATGTATAGACAGTGATCCCAGGGTATTTGACGGAGGTTAGTGTAGTCATAATGGCCTGTGTTTTCGAGGATGCACCATCTCATGAAGCTTGAGGTTATATAGGCCTCCCTGCTGATCTGGTATTGTTTCTCGAAGCTCTCATACCTACTACGAGACCATATAGAATCTCGTAGTGATCTCCAATACATGGTAATCATGCACTTACGAGAGCGCAATGGTCTCATAGTGGATATGACTTTGAAAGTATGAGCAATGTTCAGATGTGTTTGTCGGACCCACCTCGTAGTACTCTTTGAATCCAAATCCAGAATCCGATAGTAGGCTCACGATCAGAACCACGTGACCCGTTCCCGGTCCCTGGGAGATGAGGTCTTTCAGAAGGTCGAAACAGAATTCGTGGATTCTGTCGCGAGTTTTAATCTTGCCAGAATCATGCATACCCCTACAAACAAAACATTAAGGAATAAAGGAATAGGACAAAAGGAATACATACCTATATACCGAGATATTTAATATCCAATACCAATGATGTGTTGGACATTCGGTGGAATGGATGGATGGATGGATGGATGGATGGATGAATGAATGAATGAATGATGGATGGACGGACGGACAGGCGGATGGATGGATGGATGGATAAATGGATGGATGTATTAATGAATTAATATTGTTTTACGCCACTAGACGTAATCTTTCAGTGTATGTAGTATCCATCATATTTGAAGTCCATTCTCAAACTTAGTATAATGGGTATAAATCAATATTAGTAAGCATTTATTATACACTGTATGTTTATCAGTGAATGGAGAAATGCATTGTTCATTTATATACAAATGTATCCAGGGGCATAGCTACCTATTAGGTCAGAAAGCTTGTGATACTTTTGTCTTTAGAAAGCCAATTCAGGACTGACATTTATTTCTCCACTGAATTTTACACCTGGCTATATCCCTGATATCCACGATAATGTTGTGTATATTTTTATTATAAATATTCTAAAGTTCATGTCCAAATTGTATGCTAAACTATCTCCCTGCTGGAGGCAACCCTAGACGCCCAGTGTTTAATACAGCATGGAGATAATATTACAAAATGTACGTATTTCATCCACACGTACTCGGATCTCTGCATCAGCTGCTCTAGGACATCCTTGGCGAAGTAGCACTGGTCGGAGCTCTCTCCAGGGAAGTGTGGACAGCACACAGCTTTCCTCAGTATCTTCAGCGCTCCCAGGATGTCCTCTTCGTTGGTAGTAGCCGTGTACATGTCGTTATTGTGGCGCAGTTCGGAGCTGAAGTCTTTTCGCTGCGCCAAGGCAGCCGTCATGAAGTCGTAGCGTCCAACAAGCTGTTCCATAGCTGCTGCTGACAGTTAAAGTACGTGTGTTACATAGCATGATAATGACATGATTAGATATTACAATATAGCATTATGGGGATTACTTCGTATGTTAGAGCATGGAGATGATATATGTATGCTATAGCATATGGGGATGACATCATACGTCATGATAATGATATACGATTACATATCACAATGTTTTATTCATCCAAATGTATCCAAGTTCCTAACTTCATAATCTTCAAAATTAATTATTTTAAAGAGCTTCAAACACCACGACCCAACACAGTGGGTGTGGCCAATATTAAGAAAATCACACTTATTTCAAACACTTCAATGTATCAGCTTCATACTAATACAAGTTTCACTAAAAAATATTGAATTTGAACATTGTCACTTTTTCAAAGTCTCATGTGGAATTGCCCAAATAACAAAACATGAAATTTCTACGAGAAATGGATCAGGCCGCTGGGCGAGTGGGAATTTCTAACCCTGTATGGATTACTCACACAATATCAGTCTTGGTGTGACCACTATGGTGAAACAAATTCTGGAACATTTTTCTTTGTATCGTTATCATTTCTGAGTATACTGCGCCCTTAGATTTCCACTGTTTTGTACAGGACAGCCCTGGAGCCCTTTCCACAGAACAGTCGTAGCGCTACGAGAGTGGTAACTCCTGTACATTGGCATGGAGTTAAGGAGTTACGACTGTCATAGCGCTACGATTGTTCTGTGGAACAGGGTCCTGATCGTTGCATGTTTGTTAGAAGTTCCTTCAACAGGGTTAGAACTTAACTTACTCGCCTGAATAATGATATAAACAACAAAACAAGAAATTTTTACTAGCCCGTAGGATACCTTTAACATTAGGAGAAATGGATCTGGCCGCACGGACGAGTGGAACTTCTATCCCTGCTTCAACAATATCAGTGATATTGATCTGTTTTCGTGATCTTGTATATTTCATTATGGTCATTTCCTCCATGTTATTCATCGTGATTCCGTGTGTATTTTAGCTCGTGCTAACAGCTACAAGGAGGATGGCAATGACAACTTCAAAAAGAAAAAGTATCGCATCGCCATTGAGAACTACACAACAGCTATCACCAGCAAGAGTCCAGACCGACTGCTGAACGCAGTATGCTACACAAACAGGGCTGCGTCGCAATATCATCTAGGTATGTAGTAACTTTGGCTAAGTCGGTAGAGTGTTGGACTCTGGTTCAAGTACCAGGATCGGTGCACAATGTTGATTCTAGTTGTTCCTGGTCACTCTTCTCCCAGGATTGTCTAATAATTAAAATAATACAATAATACTTATTGTGTCAAATCCATGTTCGAAAGTGTGGCCATAGCACCACACAATACATTATTACCATGGTCGATGGATCAATGTGCACTCATTTCACTGCAAAAAGTGTAACACACAGACATACCACCATCACTAAGAATCCTTGATAGTGTCTGCTCATGGGCAGAATCCTTGATAGTGTCTGCTCATGGACAGAATTCTTGATAGTGTTTGCTCATGTGCAGAATCCTTGATAGTGTCTGAAAGGAAAAAAGTGCTAAGGTAAGTGAAATTCCAAGAATGAGTCAATATATTCTATATTATTTATTGAAAACATTGTGTTTCAGGAAATTTCGGAACTGCATTAAGAGACTGTATATTTGCCCGAAAATTCCAACCAGACCACTGGAAAGCCATTGTACGAGGTAGGTGTTGAGGATATCACACTGCTACATCTTCTTTGAACTGTGGTGGTAATTCACAATAGATTAAGGAACTATCAGTAGAAATTACATTGTTAGAATATATGTATGTCTGAAGATGTCACTCAAAATATTTGGGTTTTCTTGCCACAGGAGTTGAATGTTGTATGAAGCTGAACAAATATCCTGATGCCATCAAATGGATTGATGCAGCACTTCTGGTATCCTTTTTGAACATTATTCTGTCATCTGTTCTTGTGGTATGTAGTATGGGTCAAAATTTATTAATTTCACATATCTTCACATTTATCTTTTTCTGTCTGAATTCTCGGATGGGTTAATCTTCATGTATGGGTGAAAGATTCCCACTGTGACGTAAAAGAATAGTCAGATGGGTTAAATGACCTTGACCTTTATCAGATTGAGCCAGATCAAGAAGAATTACTAGATACGAGGGCAAGAGCAGACAAATATCAGGTCAGTGGTTGTTTACTACTTTTTGTTGGGGACAAACTCGCCCCATACACTGTATATCAACGTTAAACTAAAGTTTGCAAAGTAACTTTCTGATATGACTATGATGGTATTCCACCTTCGGGTGTGGAATTTAACTTCAAAATCTACTCACCTGAGTAATGATATTAAATAACAAAACATGACATTTCTGCTAGCCCGATGGATACCTTTAACATTAGGAGAAATGGATCGGCCTGCCGGGCGAGCCTCTAATACTGTGGAAGTTCAGTTATTTACCCGTGTTCATCAGTACCAGCTGTACAAGTTACAGCTATTTATCCGTACTAGCTGTAATATATACAGCTGCATTAGGTATGGGAGAGACTGCTATTCTTGCTACTCTGCTTGCAGAAACATTGACGATGCATAAAACTGTTATTACTTTGTCAGAGGGCCAAAGAGCGAGACGACAGGAAACAAGCAGCACAGGAACGCAAGGAAGAAGCCGAAGACAAGAAACTCATAGCACTGATAGAGGTACGCTTGTTATGCCATGACATTGTGAGGTAAATCTGTTATGCAATAGGGTTGTTATGCAATTATATTGATGGTAATGTTGTTACGCAATATTGAGAGGTATGTCTGTTATTCAAGAATGTTATGCAGTCATTTTATGAGGTAATGTTGTTATGCACTTTATATTGTATGGTAATGTTGTTATTCAATGATAGTGTGAGGTAATGTTGTTATGCAATTATATTGTGAGGTATGGTTGTTATGCAATAGTGTGAAGTACAGTTGTTATGCAATGATATTCTAAGGTAAGGTCATTATGAGATGATATGGTAAAGTAATATTTTTCAGATTAAGATATATTTTTTAGGACATTGAAAGAAATTAATTTGATCCATAATGTTACCCATACATTAAGGTTTTTAATTAATACTCACAGATAAAGCAAAAATGAAACATGGCATATTTGTAATCCCCCCCTCCCTGCTGAATTAGGTACTGCCACACCTCTTTAGGGCATCTACAGTTGCCTCCAGCATGGAGAAGGTTAAAGAAGCAGTTCCTTGTTTTGAGACTGAAGTCTACGTAATTCTGTCCGCCATCTCCTTCCAGAACCGCAGCATCAGACTGGCAGGACTGAGGAAGACTGCAGAGACCGCCAAACTGAATCCGTTGCTCTTCTCCAGTCTGGAGACCCACAATCCTTCAGGAGCCAGGGTGCACGTGGATGATAGCGGAACAATGTTCTGGCCAGTTATGTTCTTCTACCCAGAACATGGACAGACGGATTTCATAGAATCTTTTAACGAAAATGATGTGTAAGCGAATGCACAGACAGATTTTATTGAATATTTTAATGGAAAAGATTGTAATCAAATGTATGGAAAATAATGTGTCGGCCAGATTTTTCTTCTCCAACATGTTAAACTAATAGATACCAATACAAAATATCTTATTCTAGGCTATATTTACAATGTATATATTTTAGTGAATAGCATTATCTTCTAACCATGTAGCTTTCTTGGTGGAATACATTATACTGACGAATGTGCTTATTATTCCACAGGTTTTTTAACCACTTGTTACACATGTTTGGTCCGAGTTTACCACTACCTGACTGGGACACGGACAAGAAATACCAACCTGAGGCTATCGAGGTAAATAGTCACTGTTAATAAGTCTCCATGGCAACAAAATTGCCCATTCCTATACAAAACGGAATAACTGTAGGGTAGTCGTTATACCACAGTGTAATCTAAGGCTAAAGTAAATGTTGGAAAAGTTATATTGGTTGCACGGTTTGGTACGGGATAATCCTGGTAGATATGTCAAAAGCTACTTTTTAGTATTTCTTTCCTTTTTTAACTCTTTCTTAAGATGCCCTAATGTGTGCTTAATCCAGCAGGGAGAGGGTTAAAGATACCCACAAGCTGTGATATAAGTGAAAGAAAGTAAAAAATAAATAAAACATTAAACTAGTACTAGTATATGGTAATTGTATTCATTTATTGCTGTTCGTTATTACCGGTACCTACAATGATTCAGGATTTTATGGACTGTAATTCCTTGTATTATATTGCAGATATTCTTTGAAGATCGCGAGAATGAGAAGCTTCACAAAGTGAACCCAGCTTCATCTTTACTGCAAGTCTTAAAGCATGAAAAGTCAGTAGATAATGTGGCAAACACATATTAAAATTACATAACCGTTACCATATTGCAAATATTGCAGGCTAATTCCATTGGACATTTTTCATCTTCAATGGGTTACATGGAACAGTTTTCACCTAAGTTGTAATAACTTATAACCTATCCATTTCATCTCGAATAAAATATGTTTAAACTGAATGGGTTACTTCAAAGCTTATCACATTACATAACTGAATGGGTTACTTGAAAGCTTATCACATTACATACCACAATAATGTAGCGCTATGAGCATGCTTCTGGAGCATGGATTTGGTGCAATATAATTTTCACATTATTATTACATAATTATATTGTTTATCCAGAATCAACATTTATGTTAAGCCTTCTGTCAGGCGATTATCACATATGGGTGAAATATTTCCACGTATTGCCTCTTGTCCTTATCCTCAGAAGAGACTCGTATCAACCCTAGGATGTATAGTAGTAGCTACAGGCTGATATTAATATAGTCATGTCCATCTACATAGACAGGATTGTCCACTCCTAGCATAACAGTATCAGGTAAAGAGAAATGTGTCTATAATTAAAGCAATAAATCAATATTGATCAATCTCTCAAGCAAGAAAATAATGCACTTTATTGCGGGTTAATGTACAAGTTATGATGATAATTGTTTTATATTTTAGTTTTTTTAAATGATTTCTTTGTATATTTCAGGTATACGGTCATGGCAGGCACTCCATGTTTCATACTACTGGTCGTGGATTCCAAATGCTGGACAGATTATCTCAAAAGATACGATTATAAAACGTAACAAATGCCATAATAAATGTTTTGTTGATTTGTTATTTGCTCTGATTTGTTTTTCAGTCATACTTTGTCTAATGTCTGGTCCAGTTAGCTATGGTAGATGTCGAGCTAGTTGGCCTATCCAATATGTCATGTCTTAGCTACAACTAGGGGGTGCAATAATATTCACCAGTGCATCTAAATACACAGTTTGACGATTCACGTATCATATTGTGAGGCTATGTATCGATACTAAACGATACAGATGTATTTATTTTCGTGATGATAATGATCATGGAATAGACGTGTGAAATAGTATCATATGTTGAAACATTATTCATTGGAGGTAAATCCTTACAGAAAATAAAAGGGTAAATAATTTCAGCAACTCCTTTCATATTAATATACCAATCAATGTACACATTTATTTTTTAACCAAATACTTTCACTCAGTCTCAGAGACTATGGAGTGCGATACCGTAGTCTAATTATTGAGGTATCGTATTGTGACCTGTGAATCGTGATCAGGGCCGTAGCTAACTTTTTTTCCTTGGGGGGCAAATGTTTTGAAAGTTGGATGCTCAAATATGCAATATCCTGCACTATTTTTGTAAACATCAGTAGTAGCCCGATATTTGTAATATGTTGTCCCAATTACATATATAATGCAGGCCCGACAGAAGCATAATGGGTTTTCATTATGCCACACACTATTTGGGTAAACATAAGTACATGTAGTAGGCCTACATTTTTAATATGCTGTCCGATCTTTCTAATATGCTGTTCGTTCCAATATTTGGATAAACAGTCATTTTGTAAGTTTTGTTTTCGTTAGTATAACTTCTAAATCTCATTCGAAGTTTGGATATGGTTCTAAATTTATAAGCCAAGGTTTCATAAGTTGCTTATATAAATTAGCGTGCACCAGATAATTGTTGACTCTCAATTGATTAGTTTTTATCGATATGTGTATCATTGGGTATAAAGGGCCTATATTTAGTAAAATGGTGTCTTGCAATCCACCAAAAAAGTATGAAGACACGATCGCAACGAAAAATATGCAAATACCAGAGCCTAGTCACATCAGTCAGAGTCAGAGACGATCATCTTTGAGCGATTGTATGAATAATTCCAGAGGTGTATATCCTATTGTTTGGTCTAAATAATAATGAAAATTTAAATACTGTATGTAAAGTATATTATTAGTATGCATGTAACATAAAACCACGTATGAAATCAATATTCTTCCAAAATTGTCCCCCTTGCCACCCCCCTGTAGCTACGGTCCTGGTGTGTGGGTCACAGATCAGCTAGTATGGTATGTCCACTGCTACTTCCAAAAAATTATTTGCGCAGAAGTTTCTGAAAAAGTTTGAAAACAGTCTAGAAAAATGTACATGGTTTTCAAAAGTAGAGATATAGTGCAAAACACATTAAGTCATAAATCCAATTGCATGAATTATATAAACCTATCTCCAAGATAGCAACCTGGTTGCTATAAATCTAACTAGTGTGGTGTGTTAGTTACGTG
>JAUTBV010161985.1:0-10009 GCA_032361325.1 Lepetodrilus fucensis | reverse complement strand
CAGGTTCAAATCCCGCCCAGGGGGCCCGGCATCAATGTTCGCGAAAGTTACCTTTCTGACGCGATATTGATAGGATATCAGGAATTCTGCAACCAAGGAATGTCCCATTACAAGGTCTGCTATCATTCAGAGATTCTGCAAGACAATCCAGCAACCAAGCATTGCTCCATAACCTTATGTCTGCTATCATTCTGCAAAACAATCCAGCAACCAAGGAATGCTCCATAACCTTATGTTTGCTATCATTCTGCAAGACAATAACTTAATCAGAATGTCCTGCTGTCTACAAGAGCTGTCTACAAGAGCTGATTCAGCAAATCTGTTTCCTGCAGATAATGCCAAGCCATTTGTACTGTTGAAAAGGCCATACATTAAGAAAACACATTGTTCTTCAGATATGCAGCATTTGTTGACTCTAGGGTACAGGAGAGTTATTTACAGCAAGCCATAACCATCGTCAAGTAAATTAGAGAGGCAAGCACATAAAACCACATGGTTACAACAGCTAAATGATGGATGATTTGGAAATAAGCCCCCTTAAGGTGCTTAAGTACAGTTTTATCCTGGGTGTTGAGAGACAGTGTCATTGAAGGGCATTAGGCACTATCAGGTAACACGACAGCAAATACTGGAATCCGAGGAAAACAAGTGTAAATGTTTCCTGAACAGGAGATTTATATATTTATCGTGTAAATTTCTGCAGATTATATGTCAAGCACATAAAATTATATACATCAGTATGAAGTATCGTGGCTTGTTTTGGAATAAAATTGTTTTTTGATTATACATCTTGCAAGATGACCCAAGCTGTTACGTAAGTGTTCCGAACACGAGAATTATATAAGACATTAGCTTGTAAATTTGTGCAGATTATATGTTGAGGATGTAATTTATGGACATTTCATATCAAGTATCTAGGCTTGTTTTAGAATTAAACTGATCTTGAATACATGTTTTGCGACAAGACTGAAATTGTTACATTTCTCACGACCATAATTAAATTAACTAAATACATGCGTTTACAATGCAACCAAACTTGCTACATTTCTTATGATCATGATCAAACAGACTAAATATAAGTATTCTCAACTTAATAACAGATTATTTTTAAAAAAGTCTGAGGCAAACTAACCTCCCAGACTAAAAAAAACATAGCTAGGGATGCTTAGAAGGGTTCAGTCAAATTATACGTAATCTAGTTATTTTTCCGAGAAAAACGCGTAGCGGAAAATAGCTGCGAAGACTGTCCTCCGGGTAAGAAGATGTGCGAGCTTACTGACCTATGTATGTAGACTAATGAGGCAAACACAATGTGTCTCCACAGGGCTTGGCAGTGTTTGTTCTGGCCGCGATCACGTGTAACAACGGTACTATAGGGAAAGCAAACCGAATTACGTTAACCACTTATTGGCTAAGAGCTATGTATGGTGCCGCTGCTGGAGCGAACGACCTTGGTGTTTCTTACGACATTTTCTCCCTGAAGTGATCGAGTAATATTTGCGGAGATCAGAGAATTTTTGAGTAGGAGGAGAAACAACAAGAACATTACAGGAGGTATCAACAAGCTTCCTTACAAAAATAGGATTTTTCAATTTCTAAATGTTTAACTATCTAATGGACCACACAGTCACCACACATTAAAATTACTATATTGTGTAAAAAAATAACATTAAAAGTATTAATCTTTATTTTAAAATGTTATTAAAAAAATATGTTTATAGATCTTTGTCCTGAGATGCTTTGTATAGAAGATTATTAACAAAAATTAGAACAGGTATGGCTCATCTTGCTGTAGAGCAAGGCAGATATACAGGTATCGCTAGAAATCTGTGCCCATATTCTCGAAACTTTGTAAGTCCTAAGAAGTTCGTAAGTACTAAGAATTTGCCTAACTGGGTTTCTGCTAATGTTAATTTTTGAATAGATAGTTACTCACTAAGTTCTTAGCTAAGAAGTTTCGAGAAATTGGTCCAGGTCTTCAAAAAAGGTGATTATTTTCTACCCAAACAAGTGAAGGTGCCGGTCCTCGGACATAACAATGACTCAGCAGGGATGATCAGAACAGACTGATTACCTTAATAGAACTACTGATCCTTGTGTGCAACCCCCAGGCTACAACCAGCCCCCTGTGTGGGGCCCCCATTTCAAACTGGCTACAGATTATTTCCCTTCACTGGGTGCTAATTGTTATATTAACACAATATACTTACACATTTTTGGCTTTGTCAGCTGAAAACATTTAAAAAACACTTTTATTTACTTTTATTTCTAAATATATTTTTAGTGAATGCATGCTTTGATTGTAGCAGAAAGGAGGTTAAAATCAATAGTTATAACACTTACATGGACACTAAAATAGCTGTCAATTGGCATTGAATTCTAAATACTTTCACACCAATTTATGAATGAGAATGTTCTTTTAACCACTCTCGAGTCATTGAGTTTTTGTCTGTATACATGTTGTAGGTATTTAAGAAGGAACCTGTTGCTTAACACTTATGTGGTTAACTATGGAAAAAAATCTACACAGGGTTGATCCATATCATTGTTGTCTTTCCACAAGGTGGAATTGAAGTTGCCTGGAATTGAACACAGGCATTGGAGTCACCATATTATTAACCCTCTCGATGCTGAAGGTAATACAGAAGGAAGATTGCGGCGCAATTGTAAAATGTTGGACTTCGTAACCAAAGACCCCAGGTTCAAATCTCATCCTAGAAGCCCAGCGTCAATGTTCATGAAAGTTACCTTTCTGATGCAACATTGATATGATACACTGTCTGTAGAGTGGTAATACAGTTATCATCCTTGGTCTTGTCAGTACCAGCTGGTGCTGGCAGGTTTACTGCAACATTCAGCGCTTCCTTCCCCAACACAACTTCCTTCCCCTTCCTCCCTAACCCCAATCCACTCCAATGACCTTGACAAATTGAAAGCCAGCAGACTTTCTGGCCATCTTCTCCACTGGTAATTATCCCTTTCCTTCTTAAAGAAAAACAACACAATTTCCAAAATGTTACGAACGTCTAATACTTCCTGAATGTAGAGTCGAGTGTTTGCAGACATTAACACGTTACATGGCAAGTACACTGGGAATCCACAACATTGTCCGAAAGTAACATTACGTTGGGTCCAGCTCCAGGATCATGTCGACCAAACTAACACGCGGATATGAACACACACATAACACACAGATATAACACACATAGCATCATGTTCATTCCTTCCGCATAACACCTGGAGCTGTCCTGGGTTTGTTTCCAGGGCTATCTTTAGAACATTTTAACCCAATATCTGAGAAATAATAACTAAAAATTATAATTCATTATGTATCAGTTCTATTTATATTGCCTTTGATTTGAGGTGTTGTATTTATGATAATATTGTTTATTAACTATGTCTGTTAATTGTTTGGCTTGAGCCCTTAATTTTCATGCACAACCACTGTCATTGCTTAGACAATCACTGATACAACCACCACTGCTACTACCTACACAATCATAGCCACCATCCACACAACCAGAATAGAAGTGTCAAATGTATAAGGCAGTACTAAGTGAAGAAAGTAGAAAATGTAAAATAATTAAAAGTCCCAAGTGCAGCCAGTAGCACAAGTGTGGAAAGCAACACAAGAGCACAAAGTCATACACAAAGTAGCACAACATCATACACAAAGTAGCACAATGTCATACACAAAGTCATATACAAAGTCATATACAAAGTACATATAGAAAGTAGAAAGAAGAATAAAATGAAAAAGTTATCATGAAAGTACAAAAGTAGTCATTAAAAATCAGTATGATAGTACAAATGTAGTAATTAGAAAGGTGGACAAGTTTATAAAATATAACTAGAAAGGTGTACTTAGTTACAAATAATAATAAATTAATATAAATCAAGCATAGAAAGTAGTACAAGTATATAAAACAGAAATCAGTACAATTATAAAGTACGGGACCCAAGATGACGAAACTTTTCTAGAGTACATACTGATGCTCAACTCAAGGATGTATTCACAAATCCCCATACAAAACTTGAGGAGTGCTATAAAAATAAGCTCCACAGATCGATTACCAATCCCCATTCATGTATTAAAAATAAAAAAATGTTTAAATCATAAAATTTGAGCTTGGGCATGAAATCATCCTTAAAAAAGTAATCCCAAGGACTAGGTCTCCTCAGACTCTGCATACTGTATATACGTAATGACATCAGACTTCAAGGCCCTCTTTACGAACTAACCCTCAGAAAGTAACCCTCACAAGCGCAACAGGAAACAGGGTCATCTCGGCCCCTTAACACTGGTCTTTAATCAAGTCCCGTACAACATGGCAAAGATAAAGTGCGCGAACCGTAAGCTCCACAAAATTTACCCACGTGTCTCGGGGGCCCCGAGGACGTGCTGTGGTCGGCCGTCGTTAGCCACCCACGATCACGTGACTCCCAGCCGAGGATGCTCATGTGTGTACAAAGATACAGATCTATATGTAGCCAAGTTTATATACGTAGGAACAAGTCTATATATACAAAAAAAAACACAAAACAGTTTGTACCATGAGTGTAGAAATTCTGCAGTTAATATTACCCCAGGCTCAGTTTTTCAAGGGTATTTGATTAAATGAGTGAGTGAATATGGAGTTTAATGTCGCTGCGGGAATCTTTCACCCATTTGCGACGATTTAATTGAAAGAGATGACATCTAAAACTATTGTAACTTATTTTCTCTCTGCTGAATTATTCATAAGCAATGATTCATTTGGCATTTTGAGTTGCCTGCAGAACAGAAGGTTAAATTAACTACGGATGCTGATATACATAAAACAGTTGAAAATTGAGGTTGATTAACCCTCTCCATGCTGAAGTCAATCATAGATGCCCTAAAGAGTAGTGACTGTGCCTTAACCTGTATGGAGAGGGTAAAGGATGTTCATATTTACTTTAAAACATTTACCAGTCTCTAATATTGTTATATTTTTCAGTACATTAATTAATATACAAATACACACAATAATAATGTAACAAGGATATATCCCGGGGAAGCTCCCACATAAATATGTATAACATATGCAATAGATAAACTCCAGACTATTAAATTATTGGAAAAATACATTAAATTATTAAAGAAGTCTTTAAAAAAATGACTTCAAGCGGAATCTCAAATGATATGTAAATTAAATAGCCAGAAGAGGACATAGTTGTTTTAAAAAAAAAAAAGGCATGATATCAGGTGATTAATCATGACAGCCTGAAAGGAGAACAATGACAATTTTAATGTAGTCAGTTTATCTGTACATCTGTTGTCATGACTACTTACATCAGCAGTTGCTAGGACATTAGTTTCTGTCTTCTGGCTGCAATTTGCATATCGCTTTGAAAAATTATCATATATTTATTAAAGGTATACTAGGTGAGTGAGTGAATATGGAGTTTAACGTCGCTGCGGGAATCTTTCACCCATTTTCGACAATAGGTATACTAGGCGTATCATATATTTATTTATTCATGTATTCATTAAAGGTATATCAGATATTTATTAAAGGTACATCAGATATATCGTATATTTATTAAAGATATATCAGATATATCACATATTCATTAAAGCTATACCAGACATATCATATAATATACTTATAAAAGATATGTCAGATATATCATATTGTAGTTATTAAAGGTATACTAGACATATTATATACTTAGAGAAGGCATACCAGATATATCACATGCTTATTAAATATTGAGTGAATTATTGTTTTACGTCACAGCAGGAATCTTTAAAATGTTTATTAAAGGTATATCAGGTATTACATACTTTATTTATTATAATTATTAAAGGTATGTCAATTAACTAATTTGATAAAAACTTGATATAAAAAAATGTAAGTGGTTTGCAAACAGTGCATATTTTACAATCCGTTTATGAAAAGTTATTATGAAGTGAATTAGATTCAAAATTCTAATCTGGGTGAATTTAAAGATATTCACAGTATAGTTTTCACATGTATTCTGCACAATTTCAGTTGTTTTACAGCATTGGCAGGCATGCTTTAAGATCAGGACAATTTTAACCCTCTCCATGCTGGAGGCAACCAGTGACACCCTAAAGGGCAGTGTCCTGTGTATAACCCAGCAGGGAGGGGGTTAATGAGGATTACAGCAGTGCACCTTCAATGAGTAATAATTTCCCTGTCATTGTGTAATCACAACCTCACTGAAGGTACCGGAAACGGAGACCGTACAGTATGAATAATCTACATGAATTACCGCTGTTCGTCAGGATGCATACAGGAAACTGTTCGCAGGTCAAGGTGATGATCGTGCGGTGTAAACAGGGACAGGTGCAATGATATACCTGCGCACCGAAGACTACTAGGATCAGACTTGAAAAAGAAAAAAATAGGAAGAAAAGCACTCATGTTCGTCATGGTCAATGAACCCATTTTGATTTTATAGAATTTATAAGTAGAAAATAGAAAATCTAAATTTGATATAATCCATAAATTTACATTAGATAATTATCGCAATTTCACAATTAATATGTATAATGTCATTTAACATTTTTAATTAGATGGTTAATAAATATTTTGTAATTAAAAAAGTAAAAAATTGTAATATCGAGTCTTTCAAGATTATTTCGCTCGTATCATAGGATGCTAATTGTCCTTCGAAGAACATATGAAGGATTTAATTATCAATATGAATTTCACTTCAACCAAACAGATGCTAGAGTGTTTATTTATTTATTTCAAAGTTATGCATAACTCTACTTTTTCATTTTTCACCGTGACTACCGAGAAGAGACACGCAATTTCACCCATCTGTCAGCCATATTCATCAGAGAAATCAGAACTGACATAAACAAACAGAGCCATCACGACAATATGACATTCTACTTAAGCCAGTACCTGTCATTCATTTACAGAATTCATCCTGAAATTGGGCATGAAAAGCCTACAGAGAGAGGAAAACCTGGCTTGTTTGTACAGAGTAAATCTCAGGATACAGTTACGCATTTCACTTGTCCATTAGTCGGACCCAAGACGCCCAAGAACGGACCCGAGAAGGACCGGAGACCGAAGGAAAACACCCGGACAATGACAGGTGCTTCTATACGAGGGGGGAAATTGACACTGATTGGTTTTCGCCGGGGATTGAATAAAAGGTAGCATCGGATGTATTGATGATATCACGTGTCAAAATAGCGAGAGTCGTATTGTGACTGCATGCAACAAGTCCTTGGACAGATCGCATGTGTCCCGCTACAAAGAGTTTCATAACCTTGGTCACGTATATATATATTCTTACATTTTATTATTCGTCATCTCGTAAGACAATAAAATCTCAAGTTACACCTGCATATTTCCAAGCTATGTCTTGTCCAGAACGTGGCGCCATCGGATTTTTGGGGCAAGAACCAGAAACCGTGGAAATAATACCAATGCCATCTTAACCTTTCAAATATTCGTCGAGTGGGTCCCAAGTTGACTTTGTTTGATCACCAGCGAGATGAATGTCATCTGACCATCACTATGGTGGTTGCCCATCAGGTGGCTGTGTTCTATTGATACCTGGTAACGGTGCGATTTCTCTGGAAGAAGTGATGTTATCTGGTCAGTCTTGATGGCCAACCAGCACAGGTGAAGAGGCAAGTTGATTTCACGATAAGCTAACTTCTGTAACACACCCGAAATATAATGTACTGTCCTCGTGAACATTCAATGCTATGAGAAATATCACATCTGGAAGAGAAAAACCTACTTGGAATAAATTAATTCATTGGTCGTTGATGGCCTTGGAAGTGTGTTTTTTGTTTAAATTATTATTGTCTTTTTATAGACTATTTCTTCCTATAATGTTTGTTTGCTGGAGGAGTGGATTAGCTACATACTGCTGTGTTGATCCCATGATTGTATCTAATGTGTTATGGTTGGCTGAATTAAGTTTGTCATGGTTGGCTTAATTAAGTTTGTCATGGTTGGCTGGATGTGGTATGTCATGGTTGGCTGGATGTGGTGTGTTATGGTTGGCTGGATTTGGTTTGTCATGGTTGGCTGGATTTGGTTTGTCATGGTTGGCTGGATTTGGTTTATCATGGCTGGATTTCAGTTTGTCATGGTTGGCTGGATGTGGTTTGTCATGGTTGTGGTGCCATAGTTGGCTGGATCAATTTTAAGGTTGGCTGTCATGTCTATCATGGTTGGCTGGATGTAGTTGGATGTTATATCTACTACAATCCAAACTGACTATTGAAAATATTTTGTTTAAACCTAAATTGTCAATTTCGATACATCTTGTCTTAATTATAATATGACATTAGAAACGGTTTCATATAGATCTACTTATGAACATAAAAATAAAAAAAATACTTCAACCTGTCATAAACAACTATCTTTGCCGAAATTATATATAAATGTACTTGTAATTAGTCCACAAGTAACATTAAATAATTGTGGTTATTAAATTCTATACATAAATAAATAATTCAAGAATATATTCCTATCAGACCCAGACCTGTATTTACTTTCAATGGTCTTCACAATATATTTTCCTTTGAAAGGGTTAATTTCAAACCTAGTGGTCAATTCCCTATTCATTCTGTAATCCACATGGTCATAATCTCTCCCATGTTGATCATCAAAACAGTCGGAGGACGAGGAATACATATCCATGGATGTACAAAGAACGCTTTCACAACAAGGAAACCCTTTCTGCCAACACATCTTAAATTAAAGACTATGCAAAGTTCAAAGCCCCTGGAAACTAATTGCCATGGAAACTGTGAATGTTTCTAGGCAGTTACTCAAGGTTACTGGTCAGAATAACAAACCACAAAGAATCTTTCAAAACACAACACAGAGAAGAGATAAGAGGCTGGATGGAGGCTCATGTGATGCCAGCCAGACAGGATAGGAGTTGTAAGGGTTATTCAAAGTTATACACCTTTGGAAGGAAAGACTTTTCAATACAAAGGCTGGACACTGAGGACTGGGCGAAGAAAACAGCTTGATGGACACAATCACGTCTTGAGGAATTCACAGTTGCATCCTCAAGACTGACCGATGGTAGGACGGACCGATGGCAGGACAATCCCTTATGTGTGCACCTGTAGCTTATCATGACAGACTCAAGTGTCCGAAGCAACTGCTCATTAAGTGACCCATGGCTAGTGATTGGATCCAGTCAGTCCTATTGAATTGCTAAGTCTGTGGGCTCTGGCTTTGTCCATGAGGGCCCAGGCTGGGGGAAGAAGGAAGGGTGGGGGAAGAGTTAAGGAAGGGTGGAGGTGTCATGCTCCACAAACCATGGTAATGGACATTTTCTGCCTTAATGGTCACATTGTTTCCAAAAATGTGAAAGAAATATACCGGGTGAATTGTGCGTTGTGAAGTACCGGTAGGTAGGCCTTCCTTGCAGGATGAGACAATGTCTTCTGAAATGACACACTGCCTTCTGAGATGACATAACGCCTTCCTACAATGACACAATGCCTTCTGAGAAAACACAATGCTTTCTGAGATGACACAATGCCTTTCTGAAATGACACAATACCTTCTGAGATGACACAATGCCTTCCTACAATGACACGCCTTTCTGAGATGACACAATGCCTTATGAGATGACACAATGCCTTTCTGAAATGACACAATACCTTCTGAGATGACACAATGCCTTCTAAGATGACACAATGCTTTCTGAGATGACACAATGCCTTCTGAGATGACACAATACCTTCTGAGATGACATAATGCCTTCCTACAATGACACAATGCCTTTCTACAATGACACAATGCCTTCCTACAATGACACAATGCTTCTTGTGACAACTTGAAACATTTCCTTATTTATCTTATATAGATGATTTGAGTGTTCGTACAGATAATACGTACAATCTGGGATGATAATAGTCATTATACTAATTTGTTCTAAGAATGAAGTTGAAGATATGCTTGCTTTAGTCATGTTGAGTTGTCACAACATGGATATATTCCAATATTCTATGACCATGATATGT
>JAUTBV010161974.1:0-10009 GCA_032361325.1 Lepetodrilus fucensis | reverse complement strand
TCAGTAAATAACAACTTTTGGGTGGATAAATCAAGCGTAATTAGTCTCAGATCGAAATTCGTTTGTCCGATTATACAAGTCTATCAACTGTGATATTATGCCTTTAATATGATATCTATAGTAGGAAACCGATATATGAAATATACTCATAGCATGTTGATGGCTGATAATAATTGAATGCATATTCATTAAATTGTGTTAGTGTAACATATATAATATATAGTTAATGATAACTTGAATTAGTAACCAATAAACCGTTCAAGAAAATATTAGTTATTTTACACTAACACTGACGTTCGTCTGGAATAAAAAGAAACATATCGTTATTTTTTTAAATTTATTTTTTTTAAATTGTAAACAACTATCATACAAAGACGATTATAAATACCACAAACAAAAATAATGATATAATACCAATATAATGACATCTAGATTAAGGAGTTTGTACCATATTTGGAGAAATACCAGTTTGACACAGTGTAATCACTAGAGTTTTGCCCAAATTTATCTTTCTTGTAGAATCATTTGTATGCCATTCCTTGGCCATTACACACCACTATTGTAAATGAACCTGAAATAAATTTGAAATACAGGAGACTAAAAACAAATGTAATAATAGTATTCGATGGGCATTAATCATTAAGACGAAGCGATCCTTTCTTCCCCAGTAACAGAACTGAAGAACTGAAGAACTGAAGAACTGAAGAACTGAAGAACTGAAGAACTGAAGAACTGAAGAACTGAAGATCTGAAGATCACAAATGCGCCAAAGCAACAGACAGCGCTTTCAGTTACGTCAAATCTTAAAATCAATATAATAGTTACCTATCGAGCGCGGGGGATAAGGGGTGATTGTTGCTTCCGTACCACGCGCGCGTTACGCAATGCGCAGTCCCAGCCCCCTTTGTAACGCCACCGTATCGATTGGAAATTTTTCTTCCAAGAATCGGACCAAAAAAAAATATGTAGAAACAGCATTACACGTAGAAAGACGTTGGCAAGTTTCCCACGTAGCACGAATCAATGGCGTTACACTACCGAGGTCCCGGATTCAGTATTTCCGAATGGATAATATATAGAAGCCACGATTAATATTTCGATGAAAGAGCAACACATGTGTTACTGTTTAATCTTTAATTTCGATCTTTGTTTTCAATTTTCGTTTCCGATCGTCGTAGTCGATCTTTTGTGTTATATCGCTTGGCTTTATCGTCGATATATATTTTCGGACTGTCTTCGATCTTTGTCTTCGAACTTGTTTTCGATCACTGTTTTCGATTTTTGATCGGTCTTGTATTCTATATTTGTTTTCAATCTTGTTTTCGATTCTTTATCGGAGCATAAACCATCTGTACCTTAGGCCAGGCTCATAACACTTCCGGAACGAGGGAGCGTATCACTAGTGTTATATAATCTGGTTCATTTCTCGATTTGATCGATAACGTGGAAAGTGAAATAATTATATTGGCGTGTATTCATGAGTGTCTGAGAGAAGAAAATCAGTAGAAACCAAACCGACATTATTAGGTCGACATCTGAATTGCATGTAATCATTTCAATAATGTGTTTCAGTGAAACTAACGCTTGTAGGAAATTTAAGTGTAAAAAAAAAGCATCTGCATGAAAACTAGCGTATATAATCCATGATTAAATCAATAAATAAAGTTTCCAATGATATTGATTTCTTTTCCATACTAGGAAAGTACTAGGAAAGTAGGCATACTAAGGTATCAAGAGGTAAAATACTTGCCATAAAATCAACATACATGCACGTATAAATACCATCTCTCGAATGATATCTGTCTGGGTGAGCACGAAGAAGTAACTAGTTAGTATACGTGTTCCTGTCGTATTGATTAAAACTAGATGCATTGACATGGATATGTTGCAGTGGAAGTGCTATAAGATCAGCTCAGAATATCGCGACCTTTTGCAATGATCTGTACACAGTTCTGATATTTCTTAGCGTAAAATTGATTAAAATGTGAAAATAAGAAATGTACTTTAACGTAAAAGGTACATTACTTCCCTATTTACTTTTCCCCCTGCTTGTTTCTTTATAGGTTGTCGTATAAAATAATTGAGGCCTTTTACTTCACAGCCATTATTTTGTTTTGAAATACGAGAATATCGATATTGAACGTAATTTCCAAAACGGCTCTATCCTGATCATTCTTCTTCAATATATATACAGCTGACATAATGGCGCCCGAACATAATTTGTTCCCTCTTTGATTCAATTCCACAACAATATTACATTATGTAAATTGAGAATTCTCCTAATATAGTTCTCATATATCTTTGCATTAAATTATTTCTTTATCACGGCAGAATCAGAGTTTAAACAATGTTAGTTTCCAGTGTCTACCAATTGTGTGTTTTCCTTCTCCATAGTAGGCCTATATATAGCACGTCCTGATAATTTGTCTGGATCATTCTCTGGAATATAATAATAATAATAATAATAATGATGATGACGATGATGATGATGATGATGATGTTGTTATTGATGCTGATGACTACTACTACTACTACTACTACTACCACTACTACTACTACTACTACTACTACTACTACTAAAACTAAAACTACTACTACTACTACTACTACTAAAACTACTACTACTACTACTACTACCACCACTACCACTACTACTACTACTACTACTACTAAAACTACTACTACTACTACTAAAACTACTACTGCTACTAATATTACTACTACCACCACTACCACTACTACTACTACTACTACTAAAACTACTACTACTACTATTACTACCACCACCACTACTACTACTACTACTACTAACTAATTAATAATTACATTATATAGCGCCTATGATCTATATAGAGTACAGTACTAGCTACTCGTTGTCGCTGAACAAAGCAAATACACTGAAGAGCATGTGATTCGCTTTGATTTATTACAAGCACATTTTAGGGAACGAATCAATTCCATTTATATCTCTGTCGATATCTCACACCATGAATATAACACTCGAAGACGTTAAGTAAGTTAGTTCATGTTACCATAATTGTTTTATATTATATGTGATAATTATTTTGTAGGCCGGAGGTCAGATTGACATTAGTAGCACGGAGCCACGTGACCATGTAAGGACTGCACCTGATATTGCAGTCCAATTTGCTACAAGCCAGTGCACGTCTATCTATTATTAACGTCGCTGATCACTCATGATCATGTGCCGCTAGCCTAGTATATGTAAGACAACGGTGTGTATACAAATATCGACCCATAGGAATTACGTACGGTTTTAACCCTTAGCCTGCCAATGAACCGATAAAACATGAACATTGAACATGAACCATTCTATTATTATTATTATTGTTATTATTATTGTTGTTATTATTATTATTGTAGTTATTATTATTGTAGTTATTAATTATTGTAGCTATTAATTATTAATTAATTAATTGTTTTTATTATTATAACTATTATTATTTTAATAATATACGTTTTATCACAAGGTATAACTGGGAACAATTATACAGTGCAAGATGTTCATATTGTTTCGACGTTTCGGCGCCACGACTTCTCAAGAGTAGCCAAAACCATAAAGATGGGGTAGAGACCGCTTTATAAAGTCATCCTGAAGAAGACCGTGGACAACGTATACTGTATTATTATTATTATTATTATTATTGAGATTATTATGCAAGTAGTGGTTTTAGTTAATCTTCCATAGCATATTTATTTTGCGTGATGGGAGGGAAACCTCCAGTAACTAAATATTACGGCGATACCCACAAACCACGACTTATTCATACTGATCCAAGTAGACGAGATTAGAACCCGGTACTTTCAGCTTTTGTAATCTGAAGAACCATCCCGAGAGTTATCCTTCAACTAGTCAGAATGAGGCAATGTAACCGGAAGTTGACTTTTTGTTGTCATTTTGCTTTTTATCTTTGATATGGTAATACTTATAAAAATGTAGATTTATTGTAAGTATTATTTTTCCATAATAAAAGGAAGAAGTGACATCTGAGTTAGATGAATACTTTACTCGGAAAGGTATTGTGTTATCTGAAACCTATAATACGTGATACATGTACACTTACATGTATGGTCCTAGAGTGTAGAAATACGACTGTTATTGCGCAATGAAGAACAATGACTGTCCTGTACTCGTGAAAACTCAATATTTATTTTCTTCGGGTATTTGATTTTCGTGTTGTAATTGTGAGTTATAAAGTGCTTGGAATAGAACCCAGAACAAACATCAGAATTCTGAAAAGAAAAGAACTTTGAAAATAGGCAAGAGAATAGCGTTCAATGTTTTTTTAAATGAATTTTTAAATTAATGTACATGTATTAACACAATCTAACGTGCATAACGTGTAGTATCAATGTTTTTAAGAAACGTATTCACCCAAAATAGGCAATATGCAATTTCAGAATCTAAAGATTATTTAAATATTAAAAAATACTATTGTGCCATTACATTCTGAAGCTGGGTATCCTTACACGAAGTTCTCTTAATTCGGCCCGAACAGTCACTCTCATTGTATTGTAGACATCTATAGAACGTTCCGTTTGAAAAATATAAATATAACCTTAACCAAGTTTATTTTTTCAAATATCAACATTAAAACGATTCTGGCAGCTAGGTTAGTAAACCAGACGCTAAGCCGATGGCTTACTACCTTTCATCGACAAATGTTGCAATATATAATACTCCGAGACACAAGGGTGATATTGTATGCATCATCCAAGAGTCTGAACAAGTAACGTATATTTCATGTGTTCGCGTAGAATAGTGAAACAGTATTTACATAATCTGCTTGTTGAAAATGTTTATTTCAAGTCAAAGGCCACAGGCCCACAGAACATAAATATTAGTAATGAAGTACAAACTATACAAGAATTATAATACAACATGTAGAATATATATAGAGGATGGTACATAATCTGCTGACAATTTAATTCAATTCAATATATTCTCGAAAACTACCAAACACTACTGAAAGTGATCAGTCACTCATTCATTCACTCACTCATTTTCCATTTCATTTGCTAAAGCACTCTATATCGTCTTTATCTCATTCATAATGTCAAGATGTTTCACGCTTATTTTAAAGGGACCCATGCCCTACTCACACTCGTCGTACGGTTCGACGGTGATGCTTTAATAACAACGGTGACATTTAAAGCAACTGACAGGATATCGATCTCAAAGTGAACCTAGTGCGTGGGATTCTACCCTGGAATGTCGGATCGATGACGTTCATATCGGATCGATGACGTCCATATCGGATCGATGACGTCGCGATCCCCGCTAGGATCGCTCACCCGTGCATAAGATAATCCGCTCTGCAGGTTCGCATTGTAGAGGTCATCTATCATATATAATATATGTAATGTGTTGCTTCTCCGTATTACTCTGTCGATCTACGTCCAGTAAAATATTCGTTAGTCGTAAAGAAGGAGCATGTTCTACAAAACTACGCTAACTTTCGATACTTACGATAACATTCGATAACCACGATGACTGATGACTTATATTACGATAACTTACAAACGCAGGATAAAGAAAACATTGCATCATAACAATATACGAGGTAATAACCGTCACAGAATGTCACAGAATGTCACAGTTGCACAAGCTTTGGAGGTTACGTTGAGTTATATAAGTGTTGTAAGACGAGTAGTTTCTGTATACAGACATGCTATTGACCTAATGACTGGTCACATGCAGCCACTGTGAAGGGAATACCTCAGCTTGACGGCGCCACGGACAGACAGACAATAGTTTATTTACGTCTCGCCAATGTATATGTTAAAATATACATAGATAAAATCATCTATAAAACCAAGTACATTGCCACTCATGTAAGAGTTACGAGAGACGATTATACACATACAATAACTTACTTTTGCATTATGACATTGATGTGCCAGACCAACCATGATGGATCTGCACCAATGACCCCCAGTGGTTGTCGCCGTATTGTATAACATACAACGGCAGTTAGAGCAGCAATCGTGAACATTAATTCATGAGAATTTACACAATTGTTAGTTACAGTGCAGATAATAGATCAATAACGTTTTGTAAATTACTAATATGTGTACTTAATATTGAACCATTTGAATCTGAGTCGATACCAACCGTGGGAGCGGGGCATTAAAGGACTACTTCGGTTGTATGTGTTAGGTGGAGCAGCTTCGTGAAGGCTTCAGAGGCGTCAATGGTTAACGTAAAATACCAATTTGAAACTACAAGAACGGCCAGGGAGCCTATCACTTCCAAACCAAATTCTATTGTAGAAACGTTATTACACTTCCGTGTGTGTACAATGCAAACAAAAAATATATAAAATAGTTACAAAGCAAAGTTTTAATCATGAGACCGTAACAAGGATAAGCAATTAAGAAACACGTAGTCCTATTGGATTCTAAATAACTAAAGTTTCCGTTTTAAAATGACTGTCTACATTTTAAAACAGCCATAAACCAACAATCCTGCTTTGTTCATGAATGTTTTAAAACAATTTGAATGCATGTCCCCGTTTGACCTACACGCGACCTTGATAACCTCGCGTGTTGCCCGTAGTGGTTCCGCGTCGTTACGTCACCAGATAACCGACGTCGTTACGTCACCAGATAACCGACGTCGTTGTCCACGGAAAGGAAGACCCCGATCCCTCCCTGTCCTCGTAAAACTCGAGGGTCGTTAGTGCCATCAAGAGGTAGTTATGTCGGGACAATGAAAGTTAATCTTGTACGACAGGAAAATGTGATCGAATATCGACTCAAGAACACAAGGAACAAAGAAAACCACCACGCACCTGCCTAAATGCACGAAAACTGGGGTCGTTAGGAATCTGAGTGTTTCCTGCTTTTACTGCTTAATTTTGACTAGTTTTAAAGCTTAATTTGAAGTTTACTGTACGTAATAAAACTAGAAATCTTAGGAAGGCTTTGAGATTCAAATCCGAGGATATCTCACGAAAGATCTGTGTTTCAACTTCCAGGTTGCAGGCTTTCAGAACTCTGTAGTACGAGGCAGATGTTTAGTATTGTCAAGTATTGTCAAGTATTGATTGCGACATCAACGATTTTAGGGAGGGAGGTTTCATCTTGCATTATTGAACATGATTGGAATTTGGAAAACAAACTTTTATTACATCTACCAGGCAGTTCACGTCAAAGTACTAATCCTTGTCAAAGTACTAATCCTTGTCAAAGACGTGTTGTCACAATGTTGTGTCCTGCAGCCGGTAATAATATATAAAATAATAAATGCATCTGCTGATATTCATAATGTCCGTGACGTGGATAAGATGCTAGTAGTGTACGCATCTGCCATGTTATTAGCGTACAGACGTGTTAAGGCATACAGTGATATGATCTGGGTATCGTTTCTCGAAGCTCTCGTAGCCGCTAAGAGACCATAGCACTCTCTTTGCCGATAGCTAATACATTGCTAAGAGAGTACTATGGTCCCTTAGCGGCTAAGAGAGCTTTGAGAAACGATACCCTGCTAGTTAATATTTCTACCTATAACTTAAAGTTAATTTAACAGTGATAACAATACATCATTTTGAGACATTAATATTAATGCACTGAAAGATTAATACTTATTATGTGAAATAATACTTATTATGTAGCATTGAAATAATACTTATTATAAAGCATTGTCCTTGTGTTTTCATAGATCTTTAATAGCTATTGAGTAAAGATAATTGTTTTTGTGTTGTCATAGACCTTGGATGTAATATCTATTCGGTAGAAGTCACTGTCCATTTCTTGTTATCTGCCTGATGTAACCACACATCAGTGGGGATGTAACATACTCAAATCTGACACTGCTGATATTGATATTTGTAATCAGTTGTCAGGTGAACGTGACATCAGTGTCGACTGTCATAAGGCAGAGATGACACCTCCATAACTCTATGTTCATCGCTTGTCTGGCTAGCTCTGAAAATGACAACCTTTGGAGCATTTGTTGATGAATGCAGGAATGGTTCACTTCAATTTTAATACAAATAATTATTGAAAATATTTTATCAATTTAAATAAAGAATGAAATAAAATTAATAGCTATCATGTTAAATTGATTAATTCAAATAATTCATAATTATTGACACAACAAATATTTCTCAAAAATATGTAATGATTTTAGTAAAGAACTATTATTCATGGGAGATATTGAAAATATGAAATGTAATGTACACTGAATATATTGATTGTTGACATGGATAGATTAATTAGACACTACCTAGAATTCCTTAGTGTGTGGCCAGGTATCGGTCAAGACATCTTACCACCAGCAATGTAATTATCCTTGTTATGTCAGACGTCTACAGTACTAGACAGTAACAGTTTTACAGAATGCAATTTACCTGGCCTCTTATGATGAATATATTGGATGTTATAGTACCATTAATTTGTTGTCACAAATAAGTGCAAACCATTGCAATAATGGGAATGTAAACAAATGTGAACATGAAAGACACTAATTACAATTTAACATTAAGATTGTAATTTGTATTTAGAAAAACAAATTGACATTGTACATTTTTAATAATTGTTACCATGCATTCTCACAACAGTAATTGATATCAAGTATGAGGTCAATAACTCTACATTGTTACCATTTTTGTAGCCTACTCACAATAGTACTGACATCAAGCATTGACATCAAGTATGAGGTCTACCACCCTACTTTGTTACAATACCAACTACTAACAGTAGTGACATCACGTATGAGGTCTACAACCCTAACTTGTTACTATATGTACTCATAACAGTACTGACATCAAGAATTAACATCAAGTACAAGGTTTACAACCCTACATTGTTACCATGTGTACTCATAACAGTACTGACATCAAGAATTAACACCAAGTACAAGGTTTACAACCCTACATTGTTACCACATGTACTCATAACAGTACTGACATCAAGTACTGAGATGTGGGCATGTGGGGGGAGACCACAAGCCAATGTGGGTGTCGGAATATCTTGTGGCGGTGCCAGGAAGCTGCTGGTGCTGATTACCTATGGTAATATATTCATTGCCAGTAGGGTGGAATTGTAATGGCGCGTCATCCACGTGACCCACCGTCCTCGGGACTGCGGTTCTAGTTCATCTTTTGGGATTTACTCAGCAATTACCAATCCTGGAAACTGGCCCACACCAGGCTCTGATCCACATAGGTACAGGATGCTTTGTACTACACCGAAGTCAACGAGATAATCAAGTGAAGGGTTTTAGTAACAGTGCAATTGGCAACAAATGAGGGAAAGAATTGTGTATACAAATTTGTTCTTCAGTTTAGTACTTGAACATTTTTCTCTCTCTCCATATTTGATTAGATTGATGCTTGAAAAGTAATATTGATTGTTTTTCATTTACCATTATTGTTTGGTATAGTAGGGATATGCTGGAATAGATATATTTCCATATGTTATTAGTTGCAAAGTGTTTGTCAGCCTTTTTCTTCAAGCATCCATTGATACCCCAACATCCACTGAGGTTCATAGCTACAATGCATATGGGTCTTTCTTATATTCATGAAAAATACGTAATTTTGAAATATTATTTATACAAATTTCCACACAATATCTGTTAAATATTCCCGAATGTTCATGTTATCTATCAATTTATCTAGATGGACATCTCTCAAACAGCCGTGTTTGTTGTTTGTACCCCAAGGCCTGAAATGGCGAAGGATCCATTTATAGCTTTCAATATTGACTTAAGAATCTCCCCAATTGATCATATAATCAAATAACTGTAAAAGAAGCAGTTCAATATATAAATATTTAATGTTTATGTACATTTATTTGATTAACTCAGTGATTTGGGCTTTTACACTGTCTCTGTCATGTTAAACTTTGATTAATATGGAGGAAGAACGCACAGAGCTAGGTGGTACCTCAAGACATGCACACAACTCCACACACACACACACACACACACACACACACACACACACACACACACACACACACACACACACACACACACACA
>JAUTBV010161963.1:0-10010 GCA_032361325.1 Lepetodrilus fucensis | reverse complement strand
ACTAGTGCAATATTTATTATTTATTGCATGGGTGTTATTGCACTCAAACATGCTATGTTATGTGATAAATATATATACATGTATATACATTTATATCATCTTTGCACAGATTTAAAATAGGTTTATTACATGTTCTGATACAACTATGTTTCCCCCAACAAATCATACTTTATTACGCTCAGGACTCGCTGCATAGTACCACAGTGAAGTGTGAACGTAATTAAAGGTAACCCTGGGGTGCGAGGATGCCAACAAATATGATTTCTCCCCTAATTAATGACACCCACAATTAACATAAACTGCATATATAATATGGCTACAGCAAGCATTTTATTTCTGGCCGCTGAACTTACAATTTGATGAAAAACTCTCGTCTAATACTATATGATGTCTAGAAGCTGACACTTATAGAAACTATTATATTAGCATTGCTGGTGTATTCCTTAGAAAATTACATTAAATGTTAATCAAATAAATGTCAACTTTTGCGTGCATAGATCAGCTTCATAAAAAGACTATATAGAATCTGCAACATGTTGGACATACCAAATATGTTGAACATTTTATGTTTAGTCATTAACTGTATCTATGTATAACTCTTCACGTTGTATATATGAATATCTTACGGTTTCCGATTAAGTTTTATTTGATAGGCCTGGCACCGAGATTACGAAACATTTCGAGTACGTTTGTGTGCTCAACTCACGTACTATGCTAAAAAGAACATGACGTTTCTGAGTACGATTTCATACTCAACTCAGAATGTTTTTCATAAAACGTCATGTTCTTTTTAGCATAGTACATTGGTTTCGTAATCTCGGGGCCTGGTGTATGGTTTCTTTTTTATTGAAGCATATAGCAGCTGGACTTTACCTAGGTCATACTCAAACCATAATATTTTATCAGCAAGTTGATCCAGACGAGAATACATGACGATCATGCTGTTTCTTCTACTGCACATTTTCCTTGGCTGTTTGATATCGGGTATGTTTTAATTGTGAACTATATTGCCTATTGCATGTATGTATACTTAGCCAGATTGCATGATAATTACTAAGCAATATTTAGAGTACTGCAAATTAGTCTGAGATAAACTCGATCGGTCAAAATAGGTCACTAAATGTTATCTGCAGGAATTTAAACATTTAACATTAGATTCGTGCGGTAAAGTTGGTTGTTTTTCTCTCAGTTTACCGATATTTTGAAGTTTCAGTCATACATAAGCTTTAAACTAGCATTCTCTGACGACAAACTGACAATGAACAGAACATCTATGAATTTACATATAAACGCAAGTAAGAGGACACGTGCATCCATATTACATCGGCATATTAAATATACTATGACTGTGGTTTCCGAGAAGCTTGTTATAATTATGACTGATATATAATCATGATTGGTATTTTTCAAAAACAATTTAGAAAGTCTATGCAGCATTGACTCGGCCGGATGTGGTGTGAATGATGTCGGCTTTGACTATTCCACACTTCCGAAACACACCCGGAAGAGAATTGTAGGTGGAACGGAAGTTGTTCCAATGGCATTTCCGTGGATGGTAAGATTCTTAATATATTAAACAAAACAAATGCATATTCGGGAAACTTAATTTTTCACCAAATTGTGTAACTCGGCTTGAGGAATCTGATGCCATTCTTCTTCCAAATCATCACGTTCTTGAAGAGTTATGCCCTACACTTGGATCATGTTCTGTAGATATAACGACATTTAAACATAATATAAGCATGATAAGTGCAGTAGAAAAGTGTTATTATATCGTAGAATAACTGCTATCCTAGTGATGCCAGTATTGGGTGATCAATCTATTGTGCTGCACGTTCAGAGCAAGCTGCTTGTGTTGTAGGCGAGTCTCCAGTACCAAGGCTTCCACCACTGTGGAGGTTCTCTGGTAAAGGGCGCCAATAACAGGTGGTTCGTCTTCACATCCGCTCAATGCCTGCAGTAAGATGTCTTCTGATTAATGTTTATTGAAATATATTGTTTTTGGTGGTATTTTTACGCATTCTTCGACAATATTTTATCGAATTCATGGCGGTTTGTTATTAGTTTAAAGAGAACCCGCTTCATGGTTCTACTGTAACTCTCGATTCAAAGCTTGAACTATTTGGAATCCTTCTTCAACAATATTTTTATTGAATTCATGGCGGTCTGTTATTGGTTTTAAGAGAACCCGTTTCGTGGTTCTACTGTAAGACTCGATTCAAAGCTTGAACTATTTGGAATCCTTCTTCAACAATATTTTATCTAATTCATGGCGGTCTGTTATTGGTTTTAAGAGAATCCGTTTCATGGTTCTACTGTAAGAACTATTTGGAATCCTTGTTGAACTCGGTGAGCTGATCCTTGACATGATCCTCTGGTTCCAGCAATAGAACTCTGACCCACGCAGACTGGCAGATCCACCTGGGTGTCCACAACATGTCACAAGTAGGTCCGCCCACGCAGAGGTTCGGCATTAAGGCTAAGATCATTCATCCACAATGGCAGCCCCACACTCTGCAGTATGACATTGGCTTCCTAGAGCTTGACGGAAGCCCCGATGTGAGCCTGAAAGAAGTAGGATTTGCATGTATCGCTGGAGAAGCCAGCGTGGAAGGTGAATTGTGTTACGTCGCTGGATGGGGATCCACATTTGAAGGTAACTCAAGCCAATGTCCTGGGGCCGTATTCATAACAGGGCTTAAGTCAGTTTTTGATGTTCAATATATAGCAAAACATGACTTAAGCCCTTTTATGAATACAGGCCCAGGTGCTCGTTACCAACTGAAACATCTCTAGACTACTAGTATATGCACATTTTAATTTTAAGATATAAGGCGCACACACATGGGTCGAATACGTTGTACGACAAGTCTAGTTCAATTGGTCGTACTAGTATTTAACGTATTCTAGTCATGCAATCTCGGTCTAGGTACTTACTCAATACTATCTATATGTGATTTGTCTAAATGGAATACTTATAACTGTATTTAGGCTTTCTATTAGTAATCTTAATAATGACAATCCAATATATTTTAGATGAGAATTCTTATACTCAGTAGATGCTTTATAAATACAATAGTATACCCGTCCGCGTTATCATGTAGCCATGGCACGGATATGGTAATCACCCGGTCTGCCCATTAAGGATATATATACCTTTACCATCATCCTGATTAATTCCAATGTGGAAATGTAGTATTTTATAACATAATTAACTGTTTGCCCAGGATTAAGGACCATGTCAGTCACTTCACGAAATGTCTGAACATGTTTCACAAGCTGACTGTAACATATATACCTTTACCATCATCCTGGTTAATTCCAATGTGGAAATGTAGTATTTTATAACATAATTAACTGTTCATATATCCTAATATTGTTGCACACTTGTTGATTGAACCTATAGCTAAGCAATCATTATTACAGCAACTGCGTTGTATAGTACATTGTAATGGTCATGATACTGGACACGGTCATGATGCATTTGCTTTTTGTGCTATTGTGAACACGTTGTTATATTTCAGGCAGTGCTCCATCCGAGACGCTGAGGGTGGTCGACAAGCCCGTCATGGCTCAGACAACATGCAGACAGGTTTACGGATCTAACCACTTTCACGAGTCTTCTATGTTATGTGCTGGTCACCCACAAGGCGGAAAAGATGCTTGCAGTGTAAGTAGTACGTACTAAAGATTAATAGTGAAAGGTATTTGTATACAATAACATGTTCAATGGCAAAACTAATGATAGTCATCATTATGAACGTGCTTGATATCAGCAAAATTGCCTCATATGATAATGTTCAGATATATGTGATAAATGCACAGCTATACAAATAAATAAGTGCAGTTGAAGTATTCATTGATCAGTGTTTAGGCTAAATGAACGATGTTTGTGTTTGTAGTTTGATTCCGGTGGACCCATTATGTGTTTCCGACACAGTCGTATGGAAATCATAGGTTTGTACAAGTTATATTATATGTTTAGAAAATACTAGTAATCATAAATGGTTTCCTGATACATGATTTGTCAAACATACGCTAATTTATTTTACCTATTATACTAGATTACCCAATCTAATTAAAATCAGATATCACGTTTCACTCCTTAAATATTTGGGCAGTCGGGCTAAATTAGCGTTTGTCCAAAATGAGGGTCTGATTTGAATGCGATTGGTAGATTACCATTATGCTAATATGGTCCACTGTTCTGTTTGACTTTCAGGAACTGTAAGCTGGGGATATGGTTGTGCACACCCTAACAAGCCGTCTGTGTACTCGCGAGCGCATACGTCACTTCAGTGGATTAACACAACTCTAAATTCTTGATGTCAATACTATACTAGTATCTAGGAGTAATAAAGATGCTTCTCTCTGATGTATTGTTCTTCGTGGTATCTATGCGTGTAGTAGCTATCAGTATCATCAATATAATTAAATATATAGTATAAGGATACATTTCTACTACATTACAACGTAATATTATGACGCAGGTATTATATACACTCGTCAGAACGGCACAATTTCTTCAAATCCATCTCAATTTCCGCACCCATGAGCACAGCATTGACCATTTATTTTTAACAAATGTTATTCAGATACTATACACACGCACAAATATATAGCTTCATTTACACATTTCTAGAACACAGTTAACGCTTTATCTAGCGGACTAATTGTAAACGCAATTTGGTTCCCCATTATATTGCAGATCGTGTCCTCCATGTGAATAACTTGAATGTCCAAATAGTTTGTAACGCCATTTTGCATCGAGAATGTAAGTTAGCATAGATAGTGGATCTCATATGAATGGCCATTTAATACTGACTTTATGGGAACGAATTTGGGATTCTATGTATCACATAACTTTATATCGATTTTCAGTCACAAACACTATTATATACACATGTCTTGGCAACCGGGTTAAAGCACGCGGACAAGGTATAGTTCCAAGTAAATGTGTAAATATTGATAAATGATCATTGATATACTTAATTGAAGAAATCTTTTAAATTTATATTCGATAAATTAATTCCCAAGACGAAGCTCTAAAAGAGGTCCAAAAGACTTTGATATCGCATATGAATACAATTATAAAAATAATTGCAGTTTATAACTATTTATCACAGTTCTTCACCTTTTCCATAGGTCCTGGTGAAACAATTACGTTCTCAAAAAAAAAATGTACTGGTATTATTGCAAAGGTTATCTTGCCACTTTAAGATACTACTGTGTGTTGTAGTTGCAGTGGAGTTGCAGATGGCAAGATATAATTTTAGGCTGTCAATACACATATCTGAATGAAATATAGGCCATACACCTTCTGAATGAAACATAGGCCATATGCCTTCTTTTAAAAAAAACAAAAACATCCGTAACAGATATTTGAATTTGAGTAGGTAAAGAAGTGAGATGAGATGAGGGATGTAGATGTTTATTTTATTGCACATTATGGCAGGGAGTCGGCGGTGTTGTCGTTGATCCAGTTCCTGTTGGCGTACACACTCTGGTAGACACCAGGCTTGTTTGGTCTGGCACATCCTTCACCCCAACTTACCACACCTGAAACATAGGCCACCTATTACAATGCATGTAATAGATAGTTGCAGTAGTAGCGGAAACCCACGTCGTAGTGGTATAGTCCCATCCTCGAAAACCCAGGCCATTATGACTACACTAACCTCCGTCAAATATTTGTGTAGTCGTAATGGTCTGGGTTTTCGAAGATGTGGTAATCTAGGGTATCGTTTCTCGAAGCTCTCATATCCACTACGAGACCATAGCACTCTCGTAAGTGCACGATCCCCATGTATTAGGGATGTCTACGAGAGTCCTTATAGGTATCGTTGTATATATTAAGAGCTTCGAGAAACGTAGGCCCTGGTTACGAAACAGTTTTTGAGTGATTTCATACATGGGGATTTGTGAGTATGAAGTAGCCTACTCAGAAATGTTTCGTAACTTTGGGTCCTGGCGACATTAGAACCGTATAAAAAAAAAAAGCATTACAACTTGATTACGAATACTCATTAATTAAAACAAATAACTGTTTAAACCACATTAATTTAGCAGAAGTAGGCTATATATACTTAAGTGACCGCAGCAGCTTTAATTAGCCAGTGATGAATACTAATATTGAGGGGAAGATGTAGTACGTTAGTCACACTATACATGTGAATGTCTATATGCAAATTAAGCAGTAGGAGAAGCACATTTTCGGCTGCGTGCAATCATTTACAATAGTTACACGGCTGACCTGCACACACGTGTACATACCCATCAAATGCCAGTAGTTTCCAGTTTTCCCAGCAATAGTACGCTGAACCACTAATGGACCACCACTGTCACCCTAAAATGCGAACCCAAAGAATCATTAACATATATGAATGAATAATTTACTAGTATAACAATCAGTTGCCTTCTGCAGTAACATGTCGTTCGTTACTTAGGCCCTATATGCATGTATTTGCCATATAATACGGTATCTTATGATTATAAGTCAGTCTAATTATCATCGGGACTGTACGACATTGCAATTGTCATATTAAATGGTAAACGTACAATAATCAATAATGTACATCTCTCTCTCTCTCTCTCTCTCTCTCTCTCTCTCTCTCTCTCATCTAAATGTTACCTGACACGAATCCTTCCCGCCTTCAGGATAGCCTGCACACAACATATTGCTGGACTGGAAACTGCTGTAAAAGTTCTGGCATTTACTGGGAGATAGAAGTGGCTTTCTGACCTCCATCAGATCCAACGGGAGTGACCCTCCTGTTAAGTATAGAAAATATCGCTGCATTAATTCGCGGATTCTTTATAGCAATGTTTTCTCGTTCTTTTTTTTTTCTTAATCAATTATTGATATCCAACACCTTTTACTCGTGAAATTAGCTGTAAATTATATATAAAATACGATACTGTATATATAATTATATGCATCCTGAACAGCAAAAGGAGCGCGAGATCCAAATATCTAATATAATAGTGTGGTATTGAAGAGTCATAACATTTCACAAATGATGGAATTTGTATTGTTTAAATTTACAAACATGATATTTTATACAGCTAGTGGTAACAGTAACGTTGTTGAAATTAATAAAATAATAACAACAGTTTAATAAAATATTCTGCAGATTCTATGAACTTTCATTTAGTAGGCCTATAGATGAGCAATTACGCAAATTTCGGAAAGAGAAAGAGGCACAGAGAGAGAGAGAGAGAGAGAGAGAGAGAGAGAGAGAGAGACACACACACACACACACAGATAGTTAGAAAGAGAGAGAGAGAGAGAGAGACAGACAGACAGACAGACAGACAGACAGACATACCTTCACGTGTGGTGCCCCATCCAGTGACTAAAGCCTCTTCGTTTTCCACCTGGTTGTCGCTGACACGGCAGGCGTAGTTGATGTTGGTGCCCACTGGCGTGCTTTCCAGTTCCACCAGAGCTATGTCGTATTCTAAGTTATTAGTTTTGTCATAGTCTTTATGAACTTTAATAGCCTTTGCTTTAATGAGCACACCACCTGACCTACGCTTGTTGGATCCAAGTCTGAATCTCAGACTATTGGGATGTGTGTCTCTGAAAATACACACCGTATTTGTTTGTAGAAAACACATTCAGTTTCGCGAACATAGAAGGCAACCCATTAACGGCTATTAGTATATTATATGAATACATCGAGAACTAGCTGGACGTCAGAAATATGTATCTGGTACAATACAACATTTGGTTAAACAAATACAATTTAGATACATGTAGGTTCAGGTAAACATTCGTTTGACCATTAAAGTATACACTTTGACAACTTATTAGTTACACGCTGAGTGACCTACTCCACACAGTGGGCCGCAGTTAGGATGAAGGGGACTCCTGAGGATCCCAGTATGTAAGTTCCCCCGCAGATGAATGATCCAGAGTACTCCATAGCAGCCTTTTAATATAACAATTCTCAGTTATCTATCTAGTATATATGAGGAATATCACTTTACAGCGGCAAGATCATAGTTGTAAGAACATATGAACGAAATTATATAGGCCTACACTCCATTGCAGCATTTAAAAATAAATAAAACGGCGTTTCAATAACACCCTATATATTTTAGTATTTTCATGTTATAATATCTCGCGATAAGAATGCTTATTTCCCAATATACTTGTGTAGACAAATAAAATGTAGCTACATAGTTACTTTCAGGTAAAATACGTTTGACCATGAACTATGTCAACAAACATACATCTTTTTTAAAATATCAGTTATTACCATTTTAAGCACCATTGCAAACACAAGAAATCAATAATTACTTTTAAAAATAAAAAATTAGTATCCACCAATAACATAGGTAGCAGTGAATGTGATAATTATATTAAAACACTTAATTTATTTACGAAAAATAAACGATCTAATATGTGTGAGATTGCTTACCATCCATGGGTAGCCTCCGACTGCTGCTTTAACTCCTCCTACGATGAACTTGCTATGGAGGAAGCTAGTTGGCACCTCAATCCCACAGTCGGGGGGGTTGCTTGTCTCCCTTGTGACAGGGTTAGCGGAAGCTGTAATTCAGTAGTAGTGCAGGACACAATATGCAACACTTCAAATTACCATCGAATTCCACACTGATAATTAGACTAATTGTAGTAGGCTCATCAGTGGGACATCTGCATTCATAGGACATCTGCTACCTGCTATTTACTACCCGTAGGCACCTTCGCGGGAATATATTATGTCTTCTAATATAAGGGTAGCGCTGCATAGTGATACATATAGTGTTTTTTCTTCAGGCTAGGTGATTATGACGCAGCCAATCAACTTCGACATATTTTGACACAACCCACATCTAACACCGCGACGCTCGACGGATGTCATCATATCACTGGAATAGTCTCCTATTGCTTGTTGTATGTCATCCTCGAAACACAGGCTATTATGACTACACATAACCGCTGTCAAATACTAGTAAATAAAGGTTCTGTTCTGACGGAGGTTATGTGTAATAATAGCTTGGGGTTCGAGGATGGCTTTATGTAGGCCTAAGTTTGTCTGGACTGGATGTAAAATTAAATGTAGGCTAAGCTAGGACATTGTTGGAGTTGTATTGCTAAATGACTTTACCTGGGAGACCAGTGACCATGCAGGTCTTCCTCGTAGTAATACTATTTCTATTACTAACTTCTCACACATGTCATCTGTTTACACAAGTGCTTTGTTAGATTACATATTCCGGATTTCCTTCTTAGGATTTGTACAATTCATCACATTTGCTCGAATGTTCATTAAATGCCTATACTTTTACCCAGGATTATTACATGTCTATAAACATACCGAGGGTTAGTATATGTCTATAAACATACTGAGGGTTATTACATGTCTATAATCTTAACCAGGGTTATTACATACCTATTCTTTTGCCCAGAGTTATTACATGCCTATACACATATCGAGGGTTATTACATGCCTATATTTTTATCCAGGGTTAGTACATGCCTATATACATATCGAGGGTTAGTACATGCCTATAAACATACCGAGGGTTATTACATACCTATAATTTTACCCAGGGTTATTACATGCCTATAAACATATCGAGGGTTATTACATGCCTATAATGTTACCCAGGGTTATTACATGCCTATAAACATACCGAGGGTTATTACATGTCTATAAACATACCGAGGGTTAGTACATGCCTATAATCATACAGAGGGTTACTACATGCCTATAATCATATACTGAGGATTATTACATGCCTATAATCATACAGAGGGTTATTACATGTCTATAATCATACAGAGGGTTATTACATGCCTATACTCATACAGAGGGTTACTACATGCCTATAATCATATACTGAGGATTATTACATGCCTATAATCATACAGAGGGTTATTACATGTCTATAATCATACAGAGGGTTATTACATGCCTATACTCATACAGAGGGTTACTACATGCCTATAATCATATACTGAGGATTATTACATGCCTATAATCATACAGAGGGTTATT